>OMKY01045155.1:0-11176 GCA_900302395.1 Bregmaceros cantori
CCAATTGCCAGCCCGGTGACGCATGACACGGTCTCTGCGTGTCGTGTCGCTGGAAATAGTTTATATTTGATTTCAGTCGCGCGGCAAGAGGGCGTGGTGTGTTCAGTAATTGACAGGGGACCGTGGCAGAGCAGATCCACGTGCACTCCATTGTTGAATGAATGAAATGGATCATGTACGTGTGTATGTGCTTGTGTGTGTGTGAATGTGTGTGTGTGTTTGTGTGTGTGTTAATATGTGTGTGTGTTTGTGTGTGCGTATATGCGTAGTTTGATAAAACCTCGCCGTTTTATCAAACTACGAAATATGTAGTAAACATTTTGACCAACCACCCGTTTTGTATTTTGGTAAATTAATCTGTGATTATTGTGGAATTTATATTATTGATGTATAAAAAGAAAGAAAGATGTTTTGGATTTATTTTTATTATAATAGGACACATCCTCTCCATCGTTCGACAACGCTGTTGAAACAACCGTCTCTGCTCACATAGAAATGGATATACTGACCGACCTGAGGCAGCATTTATCGCAACAACGCGAGGCTTGAGTGAATATTCATTTTTAACCCATTCAACGTATGCTAATGATTTTTTACCCAACACATTCCAGTGAGGGGGCAGGGAGGTGGGCGGGTGCAGCACCTGCAACACTGGACAACATATTTTGAATTATCATTTGTATATTTATTTTGTACATTTGGATGAAAATTATTTTACGCATGGACAATTGGACATTGCGCAAGGCCGTTTCCAGTGTGTCTTTCTCCGTCTCGGTCAGCGGGGGAAACACGCGCGCGCACACACACATGCACAGAGAGAGGGTGAGAGACAAAGAGACAGGGAAACAGATTAAGCATGGACGGTCCCTGCGTAATCTGTTTCCCTGTGTGTCTCTCTCTCTCTCACTCTCTCTCTATCTTCATGTCTCCCTGTGTGTGTGTGTGTGTGTGTGTGTGCGAGCGTGTGTGTATATCTGCTATGTATCGATATACACACACACGCGCTTGCACACACACACACACGCAGTTCTAGTCACGACGCTTGTCGCGTTCGCTGGATGCCCCGGGGGAAATCTTAAAATACAACACACAGTCGCGAGCGGCAATGCATGCAACACATTTGTACATGGAGGGGGGAATTCGTTTCAAACAGTATAGTTGGAAAAAGACGCTCTGTGGCTAAGTCAAAACCATCGCGTCAACTGCGGTCTAGCGTGAATACGAAGGCAGCGTCAGGCAGCGTCAGGCAGCGACACGCCTGGCAATGGAAACAGCATGCTGTGGTGTTGCTGGTCGCTGGCCGCTGGTCGCTCACAATGTAAATCCATCGTAATGGGCAATTGGTCACAGAGAGAGCTGTAGTAAGCACATTTTCAAACGCTTTGTTTTGTGTGAAAAATTCAGCCACTTTGTCCTACTACAAAGACTTACAAAGGCTGGAATCGTGACACCAGGTGTGTGTGTGTAATATGGGCGGGACAAAATGGCAGCGTTCAATTTTTGGCACGTAAACTCATCTATAGATTGATGACGAGGCCGGGATGGTGTCACCGCAGGCATGCTCCATTCCTAGACTGACCGGTAGCTAGGACTGTGGATTAGTTTGGAATTGACGTGCATGGAAGAGATTGAACTAAAAGTGTGCTGCACCTGTCAAATTCATAGATTAAACCACCCATTAACAGCACAATGACACATGCATTGACAATCATGCCAAATAAAATAAAACTGCTTTTTAGAGCAGTGATTTCAAGGCACATTTCAAGATCGTATTTGACTCTTAAATGTGAGAGGAGGAAATCAATGGTGCCCACAGCTTTAAACACACACGCATACACAGAGGCTCCGCGAATGTGTGTGTGTTCCACAGCGCTGATTTGAGCGAGCAAACTGAAACAAAATAAACTAATTTATGTGTTATGGGGCCATCAAAATATACCAGATATATTAGCTTTCAAATTAGATCGCGATTTACACAATCTATTCATAATGGCAGATTGTGACTGCACTGCATTGTGTGATGATCTAAGATCGTACACCTACATACATTGGAGGAAAACTAATCAGACCATTTCTTGAAATAAACTCCTCTGGACTAGACCCAGATCCTAGACCCAGCAGCTTGCATGTCCCGCTACGCCCTGGCCATTCCTGCAAACTGGCAGGTGGTGCACAAAGCCAAAAGAAGTCCATCACGTACAGTGAACAGGTTGTGATGGTTATTCATGTCGGCACAAGCAAGCAGAGCACAAGGAGTTTTTCTCTTCCTCATAACCCTAGACCTCAAGGGCCTTCACACTCACACTGGCGGAGCTGAATGCTGGTCCCATTACGTTGCAGTTTTAAACACCTCTAGTCCATCAGCTCAACCTCGAAAAAAAACCCAAAACAAATAAACAGACCAAAGGGATAGACGTCTTATACAAAGCGTCTGATGCTGCTGGTAGAGTCAGTGACAAAACGAGACAAATGGTGTGAGAAAGGAATTGAGTATACCCCGAGACAGAACACAGATCTGTTGTGTTTATCTCCGCAGCCACGACATTAGCGCCTGACACACACTAGGATTAGCTTTGCGGTAGAAGAAAAACAACCCACGCCCCGCACACACACACACACACGCACACACACACACACACACACACACACACACACATACTACTTCACAGCTTATTTCTTTCTCAAATTGCACGCTGGCCACACCTGAACACACAGCAACAATGAAAACGGTTGACAGCAATTGAGACTGCATGGTGAAAACAGCAGAAGGAGAGATAGAGAGATAGGAGACAAATATGGATTATAGCGATAGTGTGAGGGAGAGAGAGAGAGAAAAAAATAGTTTGGCATATTCAAACCACAATTTGAATTTAGTGCAAGTTTTCGTACTGATTTCAGCGCAGGTTTTCCTGGGATAGATTTGTTGCAGTTGTGTCCATACTAAACAAGACAAGTTTGTAAACAAATGTCTGCAATAGTTTTTATGAAAGCCTATAGATTCATGATGACCATATTCCCAGAGTGATGATTTTCTGTCAAAGGACCAGCATTAGATTCTGTTATCAGGCCAACAGAGAACGTCTTAAGGAGACAACAGGTTCAAGGTGTGTCCAAAAGCTTTCTGAAGTATAATCAGTCTTTGCACACAACTTATATTGAACATGTACTCAGGCTTTCAGCCAATCACAACACAGAGACATTTTTCTATCTAATGAAATTACAGCACCATGGGCAATAAAGGGAACTGAGAGAGGCTTTAACCAATCACAGATCACAGTAGTGCGCAATCAACAGTTTTGGATGGGGGGAGAGAGAGAGCGAGAGAGAGAGCGAGAGCGAGGGAGAGAGCAATGGAGAGAGAGCAAGGGAGAGAAATCTTGCAATTAATGCGAGTTTCGTTTCAGGAAAACGAAACATTGAGGCAAACAAGATGGTAGTTGTTCATTGTTAAAATCCAGTTGCCGTTGATATGTAGGTAGTCGAGCTTGCTAGCTTACAGAGATAACCCCGGCCACACAAGATAAAAAAGAGAGACAGTGTGTGTATTAGAGCAAGAGAGAGATTTATATGAATGCACAGTTATATATTTATGTATAACATACATTTTTCTTAACAATAGTCACTGGCTGATTAGACAAAATGTTCATCGGGGCAGAGAGAGAAGGTATGGATAACTTTCGCAAGTTGTGAAGATGCCAATTCATAGTTAAATATTGTAGCGATCCAATATGTAGGACAAACCAGTAGGGTGTCTTCTTTCTAGAACCCTTCTTGTTGTATTGTGCTTTCAACCAGGCAAGCAAATGCAGATGCTTTCTTTAATCTAAGCAAAATAGCACTGCCATTACGGTGACTGTTGTGAATATGGTTAGTTTAGTTCAGCATTGCCAATTAGTTCAGAGTTGCCAATTTATCCAAAATTTGCAATAAGGGATGGGCACAATTAATCAATGAACGCTAGTTGACCATTAAGTATTTAGTCGAATATATTCTGTTTTAACCGACGAACCACGACGGGGGGGTTGGATAGGAAAAAATTGCTAATCAGAGGTGTGTCCCAGTAGGGGGAATTCACATTAAAACTCTCACCAAGTTTACTGTGGCGCAACAGCGGCCCCAGGTGAATAATGAACAGGGCACAGACAGACGGTTTTAGATAATGACACACCTGATTTGAGGTGTTAATTCAGCATTAAGGATGAAGATAGAAAGTTATGTACTCGATTTTAGGTTTCATTTTTTTTATTAATTAAAACGAAATCGATGATGTCACGAATCGCGTGCCCCCAATTTGAAAATCCCCACTACACCACTGCTTAACACGCTACCGTGCTGAGCGCTGCTTAACGGGCACTGCCCACAGCCACGTGCGGCGGCAGAGGCACTGCACGTTACCGTCTCTCAAGCGGCCGTTGGGGGCGCTGGTGGTGAAAATGCAGCGAAGCCGATATAACGTTTGCCTGCGGCCGCGCTGTTCCTTGCGGGAATAAGATGAGGCAGAGGCAACGTTTGCCTGCAGTCATCATTTTAAAACTGGATTGGATTGGTGAAAAAAGTAAAGAGTCTCTATCAGGCCTCTCTCTCCCAGTGCATGCAGACAACACACGGCCCTGGCTGCTGTGCGGCCCTCGCGCCCCTCCCCCAGGGACAGGAGGGGCGAGAGCGCAGAGATCCAGGCCGTGTGTGCATAGTGCATAGACTGTATACGTGTGTGCTTGAGGGAGAATTTTTTTCCCCTCGATGCCCGCGGCCCGGTACTGGGTCAGGACCCGGTGGTTGGGGACCAGGCAAATGTCCGCGTTTTGCAGGGTGGGGATGGGGGCGCGCGATGTGTTCCTCGATGAGCCGCCCGTGGGTGAGGGGGCGCGGCGGTGGGTTTAGGAGGGATGCGTAGGGGTGGGTAAAGTCCGCTGGTGTTAACCAAGTGGCGTATCGGCCGTCGCTTCTGGATCGAGCGGCCGGTGGTGCCAACGTGGGTATGAAATTTCCCCAAGAAATGCAAACTGCTACAAGTTAGTCTATTAATGCTACGATTTATTAGTCATCGATTAGTCGACTAACCGTTGCTGCCCTAAAGAGAGAGAGAGTGTGAGGGAGAGAGAAAAATGTTAACAGAAGAGAGAGAGTGAAGGCAAGGGAGAGAGAGACTTGATTTTATTTGGGTTTCGCTGCTGTAGGAATACCAAGTATAGGCCGCGACTGCAAAGCAGGGGGAACGAAGAGAATACGAAAATGTGTACTCTGCAGATCTCTACTTCAAGTAAGAAGAATTATAAATGAATAAAGTGCTTGGACGAAGTCTGTGTAAGAGAAACCAGATGAGAGATGCCGCCAACAAGTACTGTACTAATCAACTGTATATCGAGCAAGAATTCAACATATTTATTGAGTATTCATTGCTACAATAAAAAGGACACCTTTAGAAAAATCTATATCCAATTAGTTAATTACCTATCTAATCATATTTTAACCAAGATTGTGATTGATAAGAACAGTTAACTTATTAGTCTATATATTTCCTCATCGAAGTAATTTCACTTTTTAAAATTTGCATATCTATGTAGATATCATAGACTGTATAAAAAAATCGACACCGCGTTCATTTTGATGTCCGTGCCTACTTCCGGGTTGGTATGGGGGGAGCCTACTCTCCTAAAACCGAGCCCTATGGGAATTCCAATACAAACAATCTTAGCAGCCTGTTTTAACCTATTTAAATATCTTTCCTAACTGATTTTTCAATGTATATTGCCGGGATAATTATCGGTTAATTGAGTGAGGGGGTCATAATATGAAACGCGTCAGATTTGGCCTTGATATTTTTTATTTGAGCTCGATCCCATTCATTCTGATTCTGTCGTTGGCGCCCCTAGCGGACAGTACCATCGGAAGAAGAATAGCTCTCTCTATCTCTTTTTGTCCCGGATATACGGGTTCTTTCAACAATGAAAGCAATGGGATGACGTCATGCACGCTGTCTCTACTTTATATACAATCTTTGGTAGATATACTGTAGAAGACAGTTGTAGTATCTGTAGGAGTAGTAGCTGAAGTAGTTTCCCAAAACATTTTTGAAACAAATAATTGTATATTTTTACTCAAGTCAAGCAATTGTAGTGAATGGAGTCATAATTTTTGATTTAAAGTATTCTAGATCGCAATAGTGTCAGGACCAAGACTTCTCCAAGAGGTTCGATAGCGTGGTTTTAAATTATGTGTTAAATCATTTTTGCTTAGTGGTTTGTTCGATCATTTATCTTCCTGATAAAACAGTCGCTGTATCACAAATGGCACACTTGTGCACTATTTTTACTGCATAGGGCTCTGTCCAGATTTGTTGATTATATTACAGTGCACTCAAAGCGGCCTGGATAATGCCCTAAAAAACGTCCAGAAACCAGACACTTGACACCGTAAACGGCTGCCATGCCTATACAGTGGAAATGGAATAACATTTGCATCACGGACGAGCGCACACTCACGTTATATGTCGTGTTGTAGTTCTGTTTGTAGTCCGTCCTACTGGCGGCATGCAAGGTTGGAAGCGGAACGTGCCGAAACGTCACCGTGCCATTTCCGGTAAATGCAAAAAAGGAGGTGTTCGATTTGAGACAGTACTAAACTGCGATACAGTGCACCAAAAAGTCAGTTGTCTATGTATTGTGTTATTATTAAGATATTTCTATTGAGAGAGACGCAGTAATTATTTATGTAAATTTTGATTTTCCACATTTACCAGCAAGTATTTTTTTGTTTTTAACTTTGTATTCTCAGCTATAACTACTTGGTCTGTGTGGCCGCCTTGCATTCTCTTTGAGCAAAGAACAGTAATACCCGCCAGCCCAAACATTATGTCACACAATGTTCAGGCTTTCATTGCTACTCCAACTTCATATCATTCAAATCTGTGTCTGCAAAGTGAATTTTGAGAAAAACACTGAATTACTTTTCAACATGCAGGGAACACAATGCGCCAGTTGAAAAACACGCATATTTTAATGATAATATACATTTTTCCCATGAATAGGGCTGTTGCACGGTGACATCACAGGTTGGCGGTGGCAGACATTTTGGTGGTATCATGTACAGTGAAGTATACATATATGCAGGACTGCACGCAAGCGGTACGCAGGTACGCATGTGTGCAAGGTAATCCATTTCCAACAAATCGATAATTCATTCAAAAGAAAGAGAAGTTTAAAAAGTAATTAGTAGTAACGTCGTAAGCATACAGTCTATGGTTGTAAGCCACCGAACCCCCACTGTACACACAGCCAGACACGTGACCGTGCTGTCTACATCGAATAGCGTGTCACGTGATGTGCGCTACATTGCCCTAACACAGATGATTTCGTCCGGATCAAAATTAACGGTGTGGAAGAACAATCAAAAGAAGAATAAAAGAAGATAAATAAAAAGGAATAAGTAATTATAATATCATATTTAACAATAATGACAACTTGGGTCAAGGAAGCCCAATAAAAGAAAGTTAATAAAAACTATACTAAAATACCCACAAAACAATAATTGAAAGAAAGGTGCGTACCAAAAACTTTCTGCTGGTACTCATGAGTAACTCATCAGAAAAAATGTCACAATAAAAACATGCTTGTAAAAAGCATGATTTGAAGCCAATGCAATATGCATATTTGGGCAATCTAACTGAAAACACAGTGGTTTGGATTTGTATGTTGTGTTGGGTCGGCGTTAGCGGCATCACGTAAGAGAATGCACCACACCCCCTCAACATGCGAAGATTTGGTGCGTTGCGTTGCCCAATGCGTGTTAATGCTGTGGGTTGCCAGTTCTACAGACACAAGAGTGTATGGGGATGGATGAACCGGTGAAACAAAAGACACTTCTCCACTACAAAAAAACTGTCCCCCGTTCTATTGATGCCTGCCAAACTGGGGCATGGGGGGGGCGGGGGGTGACCAATCAGCGACCAGCAAACGTGGCCACCGACGGCCACATTCCAGAACCACATCTAAGTGGGTCCTGAAACCTGGCCTGGCCGATTTGCCCTCATTGAGAAGTGATTTTGCGGGTGGATTTGCATGTGAACTGCGCCATGCTGGCCTTAAGTAAGCCAGTGGAAAAGGGGCTAGATTGGGCCAGAGAGCCAGCTCCATACTCCTTTAATTGCTTTTAAAATGGGGTAGGAAGTACTTTGCTACAATTTCTAATGAGTAACTTGTATTCGTAAAGGATTACTTTTAATAAAGTAATCTTCCCAACCCTGGTGACCAATGCGTTTAGACTACAGACAGGGCCTTAGTAACACCAATTTGCCGGCCGGCAGACCCACATCCAGCCAACTGGCAGCACCAGGCTATCAAACGTAGCTTATACATAACCCCTGAGCACTAAGCAGGCCAGTGTATTAGGCTGCTTAACTACCTGCTGTTTCATTGCTTGTTCAACACATTCAATTATTCCACAGGGAGAATGAAAAAAAAATCAATATAACCCTCAATATCTATTTTCACTGCAATCATGTAATGAGCCAGGAGCCATGGTAGCAAAATCAATGAAAGTCATTCTAAATTATATATAATTAAGGCAATTATTTATTTTTCAAAAATAATGTGCACTGCATGATGGAATTTATTTATATTTGAATAGAGATAAATAAGTATAGGTAAATAAATAAGAGTAATTATATTAGGGCTAAAACTAATGATTTTGATCATACATTAATCGGCCACGATCAATAAATGTTTCTATTCTTTTGTCCTTTAGAATTGAAACAATTATTAGTGTTGATTAATATGATTATGAAAGGTTAATTATTAAAACAGAACAGAAGATTGCTAATGCAAAACAGAAGATTGCTAATGCAAACTTTTCACTCTTTTCAATTGTTTAGTATCAATACTATAAATTATACCATATTGGGTTTTCAAGTTTACATGTTGTTTTTATTAGGGCCATGACACATATTCAACACGCTTGAGTGGATGATGGGCCAAACAAGGAAAAGATTCTCTGCCGATTAATCCATTACCAAATTAATTGGCAATTTCAATGCTCAATTACCATTGATTAATCAATGAATTGGTTGGAGCTTTAATTTATATCACTTTAATTTATATTACAATTATGACATCAAAATTTAGGAAGGATGGAAATAAAGACATAAGAAGTAGAGATGGACAGATAGATTAGTAGAGAGTAAAGGTTTACCGTTTGTAAACTACGGATATCACTGTTTCGCACATTATGTCCGTCAATTTCGTACATATTTTGACGAATTTGGGGAGTTTACTATTAAGGATGAGTGGATAAATACGGAGAAATAATCCTCAGTAATTGCAGCTTGTTTATTTTTGGTGTTTGCGTCTGAAGTCAATTTCCAACAGTTTGTGTGCATTCGCAAACTCACAACAAAGTTGACCGAGAGACATTGTATGTTGACAAGAGGAAAGAATAATTTAAGAAGGAATGTGGAAGTGTGCTTCCCAGTAGGGCTGCAACAAACGACTATTTTAGTCGTCGATTATTCGTCGACAAATCGCTTAATTATTTTATGCTTTTCAATTTTCGGTGTGTTTTTTGTGAGTTTCCGAGTTGGCGCTTCTGCGTTAATGCGGTCCTGCCTATGTCGCATGATTTTCCAACAAGATGGACCGATGGAATGCTTGCGTTAACTCATACACCAGACTCGGAAGTTTACCTATATGCTACTAATTTGAAGCCACTTTCTCTAGACAATTACAGAGAGACTGTATATATCTAAACCTGCAACACATTCAACAATGTTAACCTTGGGGACATCCAATTGCAATGAATGTTACATTTCATATCGTACATCGCGGGTGATTTTCTGTGTGCCGCGGGCTGGTCTGCCGGCATTCAGTCACACACATATAACACCCACATGTAACGCACCTCAAACATCCATACACGGAAATGCCACACACAGGTCGCAGCGACAAGCGGACGCTGTAGTATGGACCAGGTGTTGATGGAGCCATGCGCAGCGACAAGTGGACGCTGTAGTATGGACCAGGTGTTGATGGAGCCATGCGCAGCGACAAGTGGACGCTGTAGTATGGACCAGGTGTTGATGGAGCCATGCGCAGCGACAAGCGGACGCTGTAGTATGGACCAGGTGTTGATGGAGCCATGCGCAGCGACGTGGTAAACCGGTCTACCTCGCGGGGTTCCGGCCGCTGCAGCCGACACCCTGGGTTGCGGCTTTTCTGGGGTTGGCCGCTGGGCAGCGCGTACCAGGGCGCCTTTTGTGGAGACTTAGCGGCAGGGTTACCTCGGGGTCCAGTAGTTCGTCAGAACTAGTGTATGCGATGTTATAGTCATCCGTGGTACGCGGAATGTATGCAATGAATGAGAGGATAGAATGTAATAAGGAGGGAGAGAGTGTGTGAAGTCAGGGAGTATAGTGACGTGCGCCTTGCTTCCCGCGTCAAAGATTTTGGAAAGCGTGAGTGGGTCAGCTGATTGCGCGCTTAAGAATGCTGCCAGCGGCCTCTAAAGGCTCTGATTGGCTGGCGGCTGATGGTCCATATTTCGCGAAATGCAAAAATTTTCATATTTAAATTTTTTATCAAAGATAGGGAAGTGGACAGAGAGAGAAAGACAGAGATAGAGAGAGGAGGTGAGCTTAAGGATAGAGATGTGCGAGACAGACGGTGAGCTAGAACGGTGGAGACTGAAGAGAGAGAGAGAAAAAGCTTGGAAAGTGGGGGAGAGGAGACGAGACAGGAGAGAAGGAGGAATGTGAGACTACGGGGACTCCTGCGTATGATCCCATTTCCACTTCAAACGGTGGAGGTGGGGCGCGGCCGCACTGAAGGCACACGCTGTGATAGTCATCTGAGCCTTTAATCAGCCGCTGCTCACAACGCGGCTCGCCACCCGCCCGTAATGAACGGCCACGCCGGCCTGCATCCCTCACCAGTGACCGGCAGGTGCTGGTAGTGGCAGGTAATTGCACGCGGCGCCGGCTGCTATGGTTGCCCTCGGCGACGCTAATCATGTACCAGCCGGAGAAATGGAAGTGAGTGACGTTTCCATACGTCCACACCTGGGAGTTCTGCTCATGCGTTTTTGTCATGCTAATTGGCTGATGCCACTAGCCATGCTATTATATACATTATATACATATATATATATATATATATATATATATATATATATATATAGTAATGCCAGT
>OMKY01045158.1:0-12507 GCA_900302395.1 Bregmaceros cantori
CCCCCCCATACATAGTCTTGTTGCTGTGGCTTAGATCACAGCACACTTCAGAAAAAAAAACTTTATAGGCCTTTTTCTTTTATCTTGTGATTCTTTAAATAATCCTGAGATGACTTTGTTGGATCTGATGTGCCAGGTTAATCATCAACGCTGTATATTTGTGTCTGTGTGTACATCTCAGATTCCCATTGCAGTCAGTGGCATCAGAGCCATGGGCTACCTGCTGCACCACCAGCTGAGGAAAGAGGGAGGCAGTGGTGTCTCACAGAACATAATCTCCCACTTTGTAAAGGTACCCATCCACAGCATCTTCCTCTCAACCACAGTCTGTTAGACCTCTGCATCCAGCACGAATACAGTCTTGTGCCTGTGGGGAGTTCACAGCGTTGTGAGTTTGCTCTTTCATCTCCCTTTCCAGCTAATTGAATGAATTCCTTTTTCTTTTTAAGTTCTATTGCCATTGACATGTGGTCAAGCAAAATATTGACCAGGGTTTATTACGGACATTCTGTCAATAAAATGGAAAACTGGGTGCTGCCCAGTAGCTCAGTCGGTTAGGCAGTGCACTGGAAAGCACGCATATGCCTTATTTGAATCCCACCCCTGACGTATCTCCCGCATGTCTACCCCCCATCTTCACCCGTTTCCATTAACCCTCATTAATAAAGCTTGGAAAAAACAGCCTGAATGGGCTGGAATTTTTTTTTTTAATGGAAAACTGGAGCTTGCACCAAAAAAAATTTCAGTCCATGGTGAGTCAAGTCCATCCCTGTTCTCTCTGCAGTGCCTGCAGAACCAGTCCAGTGACATCCGACTGGCGTCAGAGCGCGTGCTGTGGTGGGTGTTCCGGGACGCGTCCATGCCGCCCCTGGAGGCCGGCATGATGAAGCCCCTGCTGAAGACCCTGCTGGACAACACCAAGGACAAGAACACGGGCGTGCGCGCCCAGAGCGAACACACCATCGTCAGTCTGCTGCAGCTCCGCCACGGAGATGAGACCATGCAGGTGGGGACAGAAATACATGTAAAGCATCCCTAATTCCTGTTACATAGACTTTGACTCTATGCCCTATATAGTGCACTATGTGGGCTGCACACCATTTTGTAGGGGTGTCCAAAATCCTCCATGTGCCCTATATAGTGCACTCAAAGTATCCCACAATGCACTGTGAAAATAGTCAGCATTGATGTACCCTAGACCAAGAAATATGACCCATAATGCATTGCGAGACGCCTAAAAAATGACCTAACCTACAAATACGGCATGACATATAGTTGTAAATGTAAGTACTTTTGTCATGATTGGTGAATTTTATGTTAGAATAAGTTTGTCATGATTGAATTTTATGTTAGAATCATTTTGACGCCGCTCACTCTAGTGTCCGAAACCTTGGTCGTTGCTGTTGAGTGCACTAACAAACTGCTTTTAACAAACTGATATGCATTAAGAGGTTATTGTTGAATGGCCTTTGTGTTATGATTATTTGCTCTTTGCCTTGTACCAAAGAATAATTCCAAGTCTAACTTGATCATTGACAATAGCAATAAAGATGAATCTGAATTCTGAACTGAATATTCTATTATGGAGAAAGTGCAAAAATCAGTCAATTAATCAGTGCAAAAATGTTGCGCTGATTGAAAAACAAAATCTGATTTAGCAACTCAGGCATTCTAGAGACACACAGTGTATATTTTCAAATTGTATTGAATTTGCTTGTCATTGTTATTTGATGAAGACATTTGATGCATTGGTGGTTTTCAAATGAACGGCCATGGTAGTCGAAAACATCTTTATTGACATTGATGATCATTGTTGTAATCTTGTAAAACATCAGCAGAAGTCGTCATCCATTATGCTGATGCACATTTTTTGTTTCAACATTGACTTAATTGAAAAATAGAAGGTTCATTCTATTTCTGTTTTCTGTGCGTTGTTCTCTACACAGAGTATCATGGCCATTCTGGACGCGGCCAGCAACGATCTGTTGTCCGAGTGCCACCGCCGGTCTCTAAAGAAGCTGTCCGGACTCCCAGACTCCAACGAGGAGATAGACGACACCATTCTGACGTGATGGAGGCGCAGCCTCCTTCTTCTCTGCATCTCGCCATCGTTCGTTCAAGTCCCGCCCACCATGTTCTAGGATCTTCAGAGACACTCTTTGACAATTTGGAAAAGTGTTCTGGTCAACCCGGGCCTGATGATTTGTCTGTGACAGTGAATATTCAAGGATCTTTTTCAATAATTTTATTTAGTTAAAAAAAAAAATACAAATGTATTTTTGGGCTAAACAAATGTGTTCGCATTTTCAGGAGCTTGAACAAGAAAGTGAAAATAATCCCCCACACCCCTGGGAATTGACGCATAGATGTGGTTGTCTAAAGTTAGCTATGTTATGGTAGTTAACTTGGACATTAAAACCGATTAACATGCTTCATGTATGATCAGGATCAGTTGAATCTCACTTCAATTTTGTTTATTAGTAATATGGTTTACTAATTCACTAAACTGGAGAAGAATTGGTTCCGCACTGATCGATGCCTGCAACAAGTTTGATTTCAAATGTTGGCTTTGTTTTTGGACCAAACAATGGCCAAGTATTTATGAAAACTGAACAATTTCCCCCCTAAAGTCAATAACTTCATCATGTATGAACTCCATTATTTAAATGAACTGTTGAACCAAGGAGAGGATTTGCACAAGGTCAACATTAATATTCAACGTTGTCTTTGGGGTGGAAGATTTGATTTAGTTTGACTTTGATTCCACTCAACATTTGAATAATCAGTGGTTTGTTGCAGCACTGCATGGGGTTCTGGAGTGTGTTTTGGAAGGGGTAGGGGCTAAACTAAATGTTTCTGTTGGCCTTTCAACATGTGTGGACCTCATGGTGGTCTCGTTCTGCATCTAGTCCTCCTCGCCAACGGTTGTTTCAGCCCATGTTTATAAGTTTTATTCTCAAACTATTTTTTTCCCCTTTGACTGATGTGATTTCAGTGTCGAGCCATTTTTAGAAGTTCCGACATTGAAGTCATTGATCAATGATGAGCCCCTATGTTTTGCTATGAAATGACTTTAACATAAATATACAATGACCCAGTTAACAAGTGGTTACGATTGTGTAAAAGAAAGTCAGTGCAAATAAAAATGGATCAGAATCAGAATGTTTGCGGACGTTTTCTTATTAAATGTATCTCCGCTCTCCGTCAGCAGAGTGTAAGTTATGTTTTGATGGATGTGATGTTGTGTGCGACTCCCAAAAACAGCTCGCTTATTTTCTTGGGGTTAGATTAGATTTAGGAGTAAGTACGTAGGGTTAGGTTCGGGCTTATGGTTAGGTTAGTGTTAAGTGGTAGGAGGTTGGAGATGAGGTTAGGGATAGGTATTAAGTTAGGGGTTAGTGTTAGACGCTAGGGTTTGAAAACTGGGAGTAAAAACAATTATGCAAATGGATGGCGGGAGGGTAACTATTTTTAGCAGCGGTTGCGGGTGAAAGAATGCACGCTGCGCTAGACGCGTGCACGATTCATTGGTTCTGGCTTGCCCGGTTTTGTCCCTCCGATGCTTAGATTGGCTTGTTCTGGCTATCCGAGGCACGAATTGCTCATCCTCATCATTCTTAATTTTTCTTCTCTCGTCCTCCGTTAAAGGACTTCTATTATTAGCAACTGTAATAGTGTCCACAGTGGATGGCTTAGAACTTCTAATGTGGTAGGAGGCGTGGGCAGTCAGTTCTGGGAAGGCAGTTAAGTAAATTGCTAGTGTATTCTATTGATTAAAATCTAAAATTAATTTCTGTTAAGTGCCCTGAGGCAACTGTGTGATTTGTCACTAAACAAACAACTGTTGAGTTGAGAAACTGCAGAGATGTTTTAAGCAAAACAAATTCTCATTCTATTGACAGTGTGAAAGGAGCATGAGAGCAGGGATGAGCATAGAACCATGAGGGGACGTGATCTCACGGCTCTTTGTGTGCTGTAATCTAAGCCACAGCAACAAGACTATGCACAAGGCTGGCTTGGAACAGTGGACTAACCCGCTGCGCCACGGGGCCAGCCCCAACAGTGCAGAGATGTTTTGAGTAATTAAATATGTTGTTTTTGCAGCTGTCAGCTTTGCTAGCGTTCATGTCTCTCCCTGTGTGTTGGTGCTTTCATTGATCACCAGTCTTTGAAGAAGGTGCCGTTTTCTCCACTTCTCCTGTTTCCTGTGTGTTGAGTGGCTTTAGACACACATGGTAAGCTGCTCACCCCAGTTGCTAAGTATCCATGTGGGGCTCGCGCTCTGGTCAATCCCACGAGTTCTTGCGAAATATTGTGCCAGGGACCTGGAAGCACATAGGCGAAAGGTATAATACAGGGGTTTCAAAAATGCGGCATGCGAGACCAGGCCTGGACTTGGAGGAAAAATCAGCCCAAGCATGTTTTACTTAGTCCGGCCCCCATAGTTTGCGCTTAGTTGGAGCACATCTGACATTAAATTGACGTAACTTGCTACCGGAATAATAAGTAGAGTGCAGTGTGCCCAAGCGACCACTAAAGGGGGGCCTACCGTTTACTGGGTTACCACCGTGTGGGCTGATGCTTCCTGGGCCACCGGTGATTTTTTTTTTCCACTATAAATAAAAATAAAATGCAGCATCACCGGCCCCCTAGTGGTGTGGGCTCACCGGGAAAATGCCCGGTTTGCCCTACTGCCAGTCCAGCAGTGCGTGGGACCATATATTGGGGCCCTCGCACTCATTCTGAGCCAACCCTCTTCAAATCCGGCACATCCCAGTACCAGGGTTTTCTCCAACAAAGGAAATTCTTGGAAAACATCGACCGACCAAGAAACCATGGGTAACCCCCGAAATCGTAGAGTTCTGCGACAAGAGAAGGGAACTAAAGAGACACGAAGCAGACTGAGCAAGACAGTACAGGGCGACAAGCAAGGACATTAAGCACAGCATGAAGAAGGCAAAGGATACATGGATAGAGGGGAAATGACAAGAAATTGAAGTCAACCTGAAGAAGAACAACAGCAAGAGAGCATACCAGATGGTGAAAGAGCTTACCAGCGTCCGACAAGGCCGAAGCACCACATACAAGATAAGACAGGTAAATCCTTAACCAAGACAGACAAATGGACGGAATACTGCTCCGATCTGTACAACCACCTAAGGTGGTTGAAGGTCCCTCCACTGTCGGACAGAGGACTAACCTATCCTTCAGGAAGAGGTGGAGGCAGCCATCGAGTCACTGAAGAAAGGGAAATCAGCAGGGATGGACAACATCCCAACAGAGTTAGTGCAAGCAGGAGGTGAAGCCATGACAGATGCCCTGAACTTGATCTGCAACAAGATTTGGAGAACAGGAGAGTGGCCTGCATCCTTGACCCAGTCCCTGATCATCATACTCTCCAAAAAGGGTAACTTTCAGCTAGGCCATGCCAGAACTATCGCACAATCAGCCTTATCAGCCACCCAAGCAAGGTCATGCTGAAGATCCTACTAAACAGACTAAAGCCACAAGAGTAAGCAGGATTCAAGGCCGGACGCAGCAGATCACAGCAAATCTTCAACCTAAGAATACTGTTGGAAGAATAGCACCAACAAGACCTCTATCATGTGTTCATAGACTTCAAGAAAGCATTTGACAGGGTGTGACACGCAGCCCTGTGGGCAATCATGACAAAATATAACATCAACGCCAATATGATCAAAGTCATAGAAAAACTCTACAGCAAGGCCACCAGCGCCGTCCATTTCAACGGCAACACCGCAGAATGGTTCCGGACAAGTGCCGTAGTGAGACAAGGGTGCCTACTCTCGCCAACCATCTTCAACATCTTCCTCGAGATAATCATGGAAGACGCCCTTGATCAGTTACAGGGGTCAGTGACCATCGCCGGCAGAACAATTACAAACCTACGATTTGCAGATGACATTGATGGGCTAGCAGGAAGTGAAGAGGAACTTGCAAACCTGGTGGAATGACTGGACAAAACCTCTGCTGCCTACGGCATGGAGATCAGCTAAGAGAAAACAAAACTGATGACCAACAACACCAAAGGCTTCACCAAATAGATCAAAGTCAGTGGCCACCAGCTGGAAACGGTCAGTAGTTTTAAGTACTTTGGAGACATTGTCACAGACCAATGGTCACAACCTGAAATCATCAGCAGGATTGCACAGACATCAGTGGCTCTAGCAAAACTAAGGACAATTTGGCAGGGCAAGAATATTTCCATCAGCTCGATGATCAGACTGATGCGCACACTAGTGACGTCAATCTTTCTGTATACTTGGACCCTAACGGCAAAGCTAGAGAGAAGAATTCAGGTCACAGAGATGAGATGTTTCTGCAGGATCCTCAGCATCTCGTATAGAGAGCATGTCACCAACGAAGAAGTAAAAGCCAGAATAAAACAAGCCATTGGACCATATGAAGATCTACTAACCACAGTTAAAAAACGGAAACTAAAATGGTACGGACATGTAACAAGATCCCAAGAAATCTCAAAAACAATCCTTCAAGGTACAGTGCCAGGTGGAAGGCGGAGAGGAAGACAGAGAAAGCGATGGGAAGATAACATCCAAGAATGGACAAGGTGCAGGCTGAGCGATACCATGCAAATAGCCGAGGACAGGGGAAGATGGAGAGAGTTTTCAGTGTGTCCCAATGGTCAATCTGACTACCTTGTCAACCACACTATACAATGCCTCATATGACCCAAGGGGTGATGGCGCTACATGGTGGACAAAAGTGGTACTGAAGCCGCAATAACGCGTCTCACACAGAATGAGTAAATGCAAAGGTTTAAGGCTAGCACAGCCCCTTGGGTTTGGCCCACAAGTATTGTTTCATGCCAGCAGATAATCTCAGCAAAAATGTGAAATTAAATTACCGTACATTTTTTTGTGTGCATTGTTTTCTTTTTTTATGGAATACATGATGTGGCCCAACCGTACCCAGATATTGCCTCCAGTGCCCCCCACGTGTCTTTATTTGTATGTATGCATGTATTTTAATGATGGGGCACCTCCACGTGGGGAAGGGGGAGATGCGCCTGAATGCGGTCGACAAGAGGCCAAGGCTGTCTACTTGCCAAGCGTCATCCAGCTAGTGTTTGTACAGTGCTGTCAGCGACACCTCGGTCACTAAGGGTTTCAAACCCAGCATGCCCAACGACGGCACCATTCACTACAGTATAACAACAGATGAGTTTATGTGCGGAAAATGTAATGTTGTCCATCTTGTCCTGAAAACCAGGTCAAGAACATGTTTTGTCCAATTACTCGATTAATGAAATTTTGGAAAAATACTTAATTAGTAAAATTGAGCTCCAGCCCTAATATCTATATAATCAAGGATGGAAAGGGGTTACTTTTGAATTACTTTTACTTTGAATTACTTTGTTACTTTTTTTTTTTTTTTTACAAAAAGCTACAATCAAATACATTCTAACAAATGTTTTTCTATAAAATGCATCATTGGCATTTTATAGAAACCACCTTGAATTTAATACATTAAAAAACATTTGCAAGACATGAAGGTATTTGTTGGAAATATTTGAATAAAGCTTATTTTAAAAGTAAACCTGTAAAGGTTATCCCGTATTGCATCACTTTTGGATTATAAAATAATCATAATCAAATCATACAGCAAATAATTCAATGTGTTTTTGTTTTTTCAGACATCATTATGAGTTGGACAGCTGCAGTTGATAGAAAATCATGTTAGAAATGATTTGATGAAGCCTTTTCTAAAAAACAATCCAAAAGTAAGTGTATATAATACTAATAATAAAGTCAGTGTAATGTAATGTGGTGGAGTCTGCGCAGTGAGCGTGTCTAGTGGGCGCAGCACGGGCGGCCGGAGGAGGAAGCCCCAGTTTCCTGCTGTTTGCAGCCGACCCGCAGGACTGCTGACGCCGCGAAACGTCGTTGGAAAAGGCCAGGGTTCGGGGTGGAGGTGGTGGGGGGTCTGGTACACGCGTGCCGTCACTCGCGGTGCTTTCTCCCTTGCTCCACGTTCCCGGGGATCGGACCGCTGAGTTCCGGAGGTACAGCGGGGAGGGTTCGAGCAGCGAGCCCAGAGAGCGGGGAAGCTCGCAGACGCACACGGCGGCGGGGCGGGGGAGTCAGCAGGCGGCATGGCCCGGGACTATGATTACCTCTTCAAGCTGCTCATCATCGGCGACAGCGGTAAGCGAGGGCCGGGGATGTGCGACGGGAAGTTAGGCCGCTGTCATGTTTTCCCTCCATCCGCTCCACTGTGGATCCAGGCCCGGGGTGTTGACGGCCTGACGCCGGGTTGTTATTGCCGGGTTCCACCGGTGCTTTGGCCGGTAGTGTGACTAGGGCTTAGCCGGTTACGGTGGCCCGGAAAGGGGGAGGTGGTTGGTAGCAGGGTTTTCCATTCCGAACTAGGTTAGCTTGGGAGTGTTTTTTTTTTTGTAGATGCCCACCGGGTTCCTACACAATCCACTATTCCGATCTCTGATTTTAGTGATGAATACTAACCTCAAGCAGGGAACATGTTGGCGATTCCACTGCTTATCTTTAATCTGAATATCTGGTGCATGGTTGTGGCTGCAGTAGAAAATATTCAAAGATAATTTTGATCGGATCGAAAAATCGTTCATGATATTGTTATATTTTTTCGCTCAACCAAGTTACACCCAGATTAATGTAAACGCCCACAGTCATGGACCAGACACTGAATTAAATGTAAGAAGTTGACCGACAACCAGAATAGGAAACCGGGTTCCTAGCGGGTCCTTGCCCCGAGGTATGCGCCGTTACATCCAAAGGTCGGAATGGTGGGTTGTCGGACCACCGATCACACAGTCTCACGATCTGTTTGGGGTTTTATGTTTCATTGTTCGATTTTTACGATTAACGTTGATACAACGCCCACCACTGCTCGGAGCTCCGGACTCAAGAGTCCAGACCGCCCGGTTTCAGTCCGCATCGCGCCCGTCATAGCGTCCATTGCGCGGGCGGAGGGGGCGCCGGATGTCGCCTTGCGGCTCGCAGTGAACTGGCGCTACTGGTTGTTGTTGCACTGGATGATCATATCCGTGTCCACTACCGGGGGTTTTACACCTTTTTATTTGACATTTACTCCGGAGAGGTATAGGCGGGTGTTTGGTCTGAGCAGCCGCGGCGTGGCTTGGGGTGGTCGCCGGTATCCACCGGCCTAGCTGACGGTTAGCTAGTTAGCTGTTAGCCGGTGGACGTGAAATAAATGGGAAAATAAATAAAAACAAAAGTAAACAAACAAATACATTAAATTATGAATTTAATGTATGAATAAAACATTAATAAAAATGAATGAATGAATACGAATAAAAATAAAATACATTCAAATGAAGTGACTATTCAAGTGTAAAAAACGTCATTGTTTTTTTCTTTCTTTTTTATAAACCCCCAATTAACGTATACGTGTTTTTTATTTACTCATTTCAAAGTATTGAATTAAATGAATTGAATGCTTTTTCGAAGTCTTACGTCTAATGATGTATTGTTTTGATGCACCTAAATAATAAAAACGATTTATTTATAATTTGTTTGCATTTTCACCACTTTTTTAACATGGCTTCCTGCTGTGTATGTTGAGTTATTAACATTAGTTTTTATTTTTTCCAAACAACATTCCATCACTTAGCCTAACCCCAAATGAATAAAAACACAAAGTACTTAAAACCGTTTCAAGCTGGTTTGAAAACAAAACTTGAAATTGTAATATTTATAACAGCTATGACTAATATTTAGCACAGGTGGGCACAAAATTCTGTATGCCAACACTCTAGAGGTAGAGTATTTGTCCCAATGGAAATGTATATAATGTATCTTGTTCCGGTGTGAAGTTAGAGAAATACATTTATAATCAATTTTGGAGTAGGACCAATGGCCTGTACCCCTTGTTGTACTGATGTTTACACTGCATCATGCTTACCAGACTGTTAAAAAATAAAAAGCACATGCTATTTATTGCAATTTACCTAGCAAGCACATTATTGGCGGGCAGTTTATTGTGTGTAGTGTCTGCGTTTGCTTGGAAAATTTCGGAGAAAATTTTCACGCGTGTGTGATCATTTGTAGTTGAACGAGAGGGGACAGGAAATATGGTGGCCGTGTTGACCCCATTGCTCAACCGCCAAACTGTTGCCCATAATACGAGCAAAGCCACCTCTTGTCATCCAATCTCTTTGCCCATGGCCAACCACCCGTCACGTGACGGCCATCTTGGATGCGCGCATTCTTCTTCGTGCACTTTGTGCTACATACTCCATGCAAAGAACACACATCTCTAGCACAGAAGTGCGAACTAAACGGAAATGGCGATCGCACAACGTCGCGTTAATCCACTTCCCACCAATATCACCAGCTACACTTGGAATTGTGATTACTGTGAGAGTTCACTCATCTTTATTTAAATGGATTAGTCAAGAACTTGGTTGAAGAGTTTGGGGGTAGACTTCGCGGACAAGCCGCACTGCGGACGCTGCGGTAGACACATCGCCATTAATATGGATGGGGGCGTGTTAGGTGCGGTGTCCATAAACACTCCGCCAACGACTGAGTGGTTATGGAGAATTCAGACACCCCTACAAAATGCTGCACACCCCAGATAATGCACTACATAGGGAATAGGGAGCAATTTCGGACACACCCTGTCTGTTGTTGTCACGATTGAGTCCACAATTTGCATAGTGAAGGTAATCTGTGTTAGGTCAGTTAGAGCAACAGCCGGTGGCACGTTGTAGATCAGAGGAAATCCACGTTAACATTCCGACACATCCAGAACTCCAGTTGACTTCCAGTCTCATGTTATTTGTTTTGGGCTTTGTGGCCATTGTCAAATCGTCACGTGACACGTGCGTGACAAGGCAATTTTAGCGCTTTATAAGCTTGGGCCTTGCAGTGAGGTTTGAAGAAGTTGTGTTCGTTAGAGTTGGGTATTGATTTTGATTTTCCTCAATTTGATTTGAAAAAAAATGAATCGGAATATTTACCTTGTGAATGACAAGGTTTTTAAATTTTTTTTTTTTAAATTTATTTAGGTTTTGTCACTGCAACAAGATTTGTCTTGGCACAGCATCGTTAACGGCTATGCCATGCCCAGTCCCTAAAGTGTATAGGCGGGTTTACGTGTGAAACACTGGTGGGAGTCATTTTGTCCCACTGTTCTGCAGGTCACTTCCGGTGCCTTATTGTTGCCTATGCCAACTCTGGTACTGGACCGAGGTCCGAGCACACAAAACACACAAAATGCACGGCAATTCAAAATCCGACCACTAGGTGTCGGTCTGTGACCATTACACATCACCCCACTCGTCCCGTTCATAATTTTGTATAAATATTGATGAAATAGTCAAAATCCGACTTGAAGTTACTCACCGAGTGGTCACATGTTCTTCTGGACCAATAGGCTGGCTGCTTCTACTAGTTGTTCCAAAAGGAATGAGACAATGGAATGGGTTAAAACTGATTATTAAATTGTGCGTTTGTGGGTCACAGATCCCCGCGAGAGCATTTGGGTGAGGAAGAGCAAACCACAAGTTACCACCACAACTTTTAAATAACCCTGTAGGTGTGTGCTCCCACCGAATAGACATGTTGTAAAAATAGCCAAATACACGACTAGCAAATGACACCGGAATTGACCTTCAGACACCGGAAGTACCCCCCCCCCTTCTGACCGAGGAAGAAGAAAAGACATTTTTTATAATACTCATATATGATTAATAATCGTTATTGTCATAAATCAAATTGATCCACTCCACCACTGGTTGTCATATCACTGACGATCATTTATTCGCTAAGAAACATCGAAACAGCTGTGGCTCCAGCACGGTGGTGCGGTGGTTAGACATTTACATTAAACTTGAGCCACAGCAATCTTTTTTTATTTCCCCTAAACTCTCGATTCTGCTTTCTGCTTGTGTTTCCACAAACCACTGGAGACACTTGGTCGCTTCTAGCAGTACGAACCACCACTAGTTGATCTGCAACTGAATGAATGAATGAATGAATGAATATAATTGCCTCATTGTTACCTGTGCCGGGGCTGCACCGCGAAGTGCATCCCCAAGATAATGAAAAACTGATGCACGCATCTGAATGAAATTTTGTAGAGTTGTTTGAAATGACACACGGAAGTAGGGCTGCAAAGATTATTTTCATAATCGATTAATTGGCCAATTTTCCTGGCGATTAATTGGATACATTTTTCTCATTAATCGGATCGATTATCTCATTGAAAAAAATATAAAAATAATATATAAATTATATATATATATATAAATATATGTGTGTATGTATATATATATATATATACATATGTATTTATATACATATACATATACATATATATACATATATACACACATATATATATATACTATATATATATATATACTATATATATATATATATACTATATATATATATATATATATATACTATATATATATATACATATATATATGTGTGTGTGTATATATATATATATATATAT
>OMKY01045160.1:0-10357 GCA_900302395.1 Bregmaceros cantori
GACAAATTTCATAATCCCCCACTGAGATAGAAGTGTCAACATTTAGCCTTAGGTTTCAACACTTGCTAGTTAACACAAAATATATGAACTGTAAGCGTTGAGAGAGGGGGGAGGGAGGGGGCGGGTGAGCGCCATGGGAGCAGATGTTGCATGTTATGTGTTGTCTTGCACCTTTGAAGATTTTTCACCTTGCGCTGAGAAAGAAGAAAAAAAAAGAAGCGCTTGGAAGGCCAAAAAAAACCCTCCTGTAATCAACGTGCGCACGGTGCAGGGTCAACAGGGGACCGGAGTTCAAACAATCTTTCACTGAATAACTTTATCACGTCAGATAACTTCTGAAATTCTGGGGTCCGCGTTGGCCGAGTGGTTATGGACACCGCGCCTAACGCGGCCCCATTCATGTTATTAGCGCTGTGTCTACCGCAGCGCCCGCAGTGTCGCGAGTCCGACTACGCTCGTCGACTTGTCTGCAATGTCTACTAACCCCCATCTCTTCAACCCAGTGTCCGACTAATCCTATCCAATAAAGATGAAAAAACGGCGCTGACGCTGGAAAAAATTACTTTGAAAAAGATAACTTCTGAAATTCTGTTCATGAGTACAAGTTGAATGCCGGGATCAATTGCAAATAAGTCAATGGTGCTACCCCATCCCAGATAAAAAAGTAAGCAAAAAGCCCGCCATTGTAACGGCAGTACTATACGATGCTGTGTGTCATTCATTGAGTACAGCAAACTTGCAGTGGCGCCATTGTAGCCATGTGCAAATGGAATGCTAACTTGCCAGGCTCACTATCGCAGTCCTTGTATTTCTGACACTGCACTTATTGTACATATAGTAAAAGAAGAAAAAAACAAGAATTGAGCTGCTAGTCTTAAAGGCTTGCACCTGGAGCTGGGAGGGGCCACTCCGGGTCAAAGGTCACCTCAGCAGCTAAACAGTCTGCCTCTCTGTGGAATGCCAGTAGACTAACCCCGCAGCGTTATTAAGACACAATCTGCTCTACGTTCGTCGAGTAAGACGGAAGGGCTAGAGGGGGGAGAAAAAAAAAAGACACACAGAGGCACCTCAATTCCACCTCCACGTCCGGCCTGTTTCCAACCCGAGGACGGAGATTCTCACACAATTAACCTGCGAACGTTTGGAAAGAGGATGGAAGTGGAGAGGGCGGGTCGAGTGGTCTCGAAAGGAAAGCCCCCGGCAGCAAGTCAATGAGTTGAGTATTAACATTCCTACACAACAGACCTGCACTTCCAGTGTGCTGCATCTTCACAAAAATACCAAAAATCACCAACAATTGACGATTGCTGGTTAGTAAAATTCAGTTGTGAAATGGGTAATAAACACAACTTATGAACCAGTATCCGCTCATTGATATATATATATATTTGAGGGACAACAGCACAGAATTTCACAGCCTCATGGAAGTGGTAAGCCCTTCCTCCCATGGAATTTTCAGCGTGTGTCGAAGACTGGACAGAAAATGCCTCGTTTTCAGGATCAATATGGTGAGGTACAGTACAGATCACCTTGAGTACAGTTCAGATCAGTATGGATCGGGGTTGGCGCTTCATGTACAGGGCGCCCCGTAAGAAGTAATAATCAAACAGCAGCCTCCTTAGGGTCTCATTAGGTATGGGCATTGTTTGCTAGGTATAAAACCTAAACAGACCAAAAAGGTGTACTTTACGCCCCGTACCGTCCTGGATCCCATAATGAAAACGAGACATTAGTCAGCCCGAGGACCAGGGATTGGAAATGGTCTCAGAGGCTATATCTCCAGGACAAGGCACACCAGTCACCAGTTGGACCACGCCAATGTCGTAAACATTATTTTGTGCTTGTTTGCAGGATCAAAGGGAACATAACGTGTATGTGATGCTCCAGATATCGACCAACATCCGTCTAACATCATCAACAAAACAGTGTTGCCTACAACTCTCCCCTTTCTTCTTTCGCAGCAGCCAACAGTGTCCCCCTGGGGATCTCCCTAATTGGAGGGTTGCCTCGTTATGGAGGGTGCGCCTGGCCCACTTCTTCAGGTAACCTCAAAGACTTAGCGGAGAGAGGTTTGGGAGGTGGGTGGGTGCATGCACACACTCTACTCTTTAATTACCCCCCCTCATCCCAGGATGGTTTGGAGCAGTCAGATGCGGGATCTACCAAAAGAATGTTATAAAAACACCCAGACCACACTCACAATCATGCTTATTCTTGGGAGTCCGGTGAAACACTGATTTACTGTGGAAAAACAAAATTACCTCAAACTGGGGGAGTGGCAATGCTGTGGAGAACGGTCGAGTACGTAATCTTGCAGAAAATAGCCCCCATGCCTCGCTATCATCTTAGAAATTGAGAATTGAGACTATAATCCACTCTGCTCTTTTGATTTTTATTGATGCATTATATAAAACATTAGAATTTTCTTGTAATAATTTATTCATATCCATTGGTTAATCGACAAAATAACTCCAAAGACTATGAACAGCAATTGTAGATTGTTTTTATCATAGATTGATTCAATCCTAAACGTTAGTGCAAAATCATTTAGTACTTGAGTTTGAAATGACAATAAAAGGTGATTTGATGCACAGTTTGCAAACACAGGAAGTTGTATAGCATTAAAATAAGTATTAGTTAATGCAGAAGAGTATTGACTTGATGTTACCTGTGGGTATCTCCAATCTCCAGGGGCTTTATATATTATGATTATTAAGAACAACAGCTGTAATTGTAACAATAATCCTAGAAATGACGTGTAGTCGTTGTCTGTACTTGCCACACAGGACAAACAACACGGCGAGACAATTGCCAAACCCCATTTCCCAGTTCCCTCTCCTCTCCACGCCCTCACCCTATGAGTCACATATAAAGACCCCGAGTGACGAGCGGACATGGCGACGCGTCCACGTCCTGCTTGGCACGCAACTGCCGTGGAAGCTGTTGCAACCCGAGCCTAATGTTAACCGTCCACGGCGACCTCGAGAGAGAGAGGGCCTTTGGTATTCCCTGTGCGCTAATCACCGCAGCATGAACACCACTTGACACAGACGACACTCCTCACAAGGCCCGTGACTGATCGGCACGACCAATGGTCCAGGCCTGCATAGTGCATACGGTTCCTGTTGACAATAGGGAGCCCCATAAAATGTTGTTTTGTGAATAATTAATTTGCTACAATTTGATCAAATGAACATTCCTTTTTGATTAATGACCTGATAGTTGTATAAGTAAAACACACTACGTTGTTTACCCTTTCAGTAAATTCTCCAAGACATTCTCACTGATTTTTCTAATTATATTGCTTTATCAAATAAAGATGATCTCTACAACAAATTGGGTTTATATTATTTTTATTCTAAAATGATTTTTGATGTCTTTAGTAATAACTTTGTGTTTTAATAACTTGAAATTTACGCGAAATGAAAATGTCACACTAAAAGAGTTCACAATCAAAAATGTATTACTTAATATCAAATGTGTGTGGACAAAGAGGGCCAGTATCACTAAAAATTACAGAAATAACAATAAATCAATTTGTGTGATTATCGATATTATTACATTTGTGGCCAATTGACTCTATAAATCGATTAGTTGACTAACCGTCAGCCCTAGTCACAAAGCAAGTTCCCTTTAAGTTACCAACAGTACTGTGCTGGAGGTTGACACTGACATTTCTACCTAACTTCAAGTGTGAGTGACATTAGGTTGACATCTTTGCCATCTCATTCACAAATCACAAAACCCTCAGATCTTCTTCAAATAGCCAAGACTCCAAGGACGGTTCAGTCAACAACTGAACACATCTATACCGGTCATTAGATCGATAAAGTGCAGAAAACAGCATTCGTCAATAATTATGTCGTAATAATCTGAATATGGCCAATCAAATGTCAGATTTGTTTTCTAAAGAATCAATTTCAATTAATGCTAAGAGAAAGATCTTGTTTATTGTATTTTTACTTGCAAACAGTGTCCCAATTTGGAACAAAGCAGACTTCCTTGAGGCCTTGTCTTATCGCCGGCCAAAGTGATCTGAGTGAAAGCGACTAATGTCAGTGTCGACTCCATCATGACAACAAACATGCTCAGTAATTAGCTTGGTTAACAAGAAAATCCAGATTTTAGCATCTGATGACTATCGTTCTCATATCCTCTGAACAAAAGAATCAAGTTTCAATTTCAAATCAATAAATCGAACATCCCTAGTTGCACGTGCAAAAGTGTAAATCAAAGTATGGTAAAAGAATAGCATCTTCTTTTGTGCCAATCGTGCACATCTTTGGCACACGTGATACTATCCAGGGACCTCAGATCAGTAGAGAAAAAGTGCAGCTTATTAGTGTGACACACAGCTACACAACCCCGAGACATACACCCACACACCCTTATCCTTGAGAATAAAATATAGGCAGTGGGACTAGCCTACTTCAATATTCACAAAGAATTGCCAAAGCAGCGCACATAGCTCACATAGAAGCATGCATGCCTTCTCCACCCCCACCTCTCTCTCTCTCTTTCTCTCCCTCCCTCTCTCTCTCCCTCTCTCACACACTGAAGCGTTGGTGCCTTTTGATCTCGGTGCATGTATAACTGTGTGACTCACCCCCCACTCAGAGACACAGAGACTACACACAGCATCGCAAATTAACGGTGGCGCGCGGCGGTGTACAGCTGTAGCGCGCACACGCGCACGTATAGACACAACAAATAAACACATTAGCACACAACTAAGTCGAACCGCCGAAACGAATAAAACAGACACACAAATGACACGGCAAAGAGTAGAAGTGGAGCGGTGGTGGGGGTTTGCTAGGAACAGGTGTGCAGGAAGACTGAGAGATCCTTGCAAGCCAAGTGGGCAGGGCTCCAGACACTCTAGACACAGCATCTCTAGATCATTAATGTCTAAGCCTTCAGGTGTCTGCAAGCGCCCGGGTTGGCACGACACCTAGGCTGTGTGGGGGTGGGTGTGTGTGCGTAGCAGTAGTTGTTCCTGATATGGACAACGTGGCATTTTGCCCAGGGTGCACTCACATTAGAGACTTCATGACCAAAAAAAAAAATCAGTCTGCGCTGCAATAGTATGCCAACGATCCACCCTTCAGACCACCCAGGTCGACCTTTGCCCATTCAAGTCTGGATGTGGAAAGACATAGGGTGGATTGCCCTAAAGAGGGCCACTTCCTAATGTGGGACACCTAATTTCCAGTGGCTATGACTCGTCCCAAAAGTAATGAATGTCAGTGAAACTATGGTAAAAGCAAGCTAAGGCAATGTGTAACATTAAGTTCAACTGTTCCAACGCTACAGTTCACTGCTCCACCTTAGGCAACTGACTGCCCCACATTCGGAAGCTGTAAAAAAGGGCCCACATTAGGGCAATCCACCCTACGTATATTTGCTGGATGCAAAAAGAAAGTTTAAAGGCCGCCTTAGGCAGTTTTAAATAACTTAAATATCTGTAGTCCACCACAACATACCAGCCACAAACAGACAACAAGGACCATTTGAGATTGTGTTCGGGCAATGACTAACGACAACATGGAAATTGTTAGCTTAACAACTGGACTGCCTCAAACAGCATTTAAGCACGGTGTTTTAAAGAGAGGAAATGATAGTGAAGAGCTTCTATATGCACGTTTTCACCCTGCCTTGCATTATGAGAATGGGCTAAGAGTCCTCTATGTAACCCATGACATCGGCTCATGTCAGGATGTAACATAATGAAACGTTATTGCCTCTATGACTGCATACACTTTAGTCCGAATTACTAAATATTGACAGGAAAGAGAAAAACACAATTTTCTTGAGTCACCATAAAAACAAAATCTCAATCGTGTATCACTTTACACTGTTGGTATGTTTCTGCATCTGCCCATGAGCCCAGGCATGGTCACAAACCCATTCCTCTGTTTCTTTTATGCCCAGACATGCACATGCATCGTAAAAAAGGTGCGACAGCAAGACAAAGACTCGTATAGAGGCAGCATCAGAAAGACTCTAGACTGAGAGAGAGAATGAGACACACACAGAGTGATGTGGAGGGGGGGGTCAATGGGTGCTTTAAAAAAAAACGCCTCATAAAATTTTGATTAGTCAATGGACGTCAAAGTGACTTTCTGTGTCGCCTGGTTCCTCTGTCTCTAGCCTGTCGCCTCTTTTCGTCTGCGTAGTGCTGTCTCATTTCATTCCCTTGGTCTCTTTCTCTCTCTCTCTCTCTCTCCCCCCATGGTGCCTGCCTGCTGTCACCAAGGCTCCACTCCCCCATTCTGTATATTTCTGCCGCTTCCTGAGTGTCTTCACTCTTTTTTGGTCTCCTTCTTTGATTATCTTTTCCTCTTTGCCCCCCCTCTCTCTCTCTCGTTTATTTTGTTTCTATTTTTTTTTTCATTCTGGTTTAGATAGCATCCCGGTCCTTCCGTGTCCACATATACATCCTCTTTCCATCCTCCATCACCACCCCCTTCTTCATTCAGATCTGTCATGATCTCTTTTCATCTCATCCCTTTCTCTATCTGTCCCCAGCTCCCCACCACCACGATGTCTCTCTCTCTCTCTCTCTCTCTCTCTCTCTCTCTTTCCCCCTCCCTCTCTCCCTATGTCGCCAGTGTCTGGCCGTTCCCCCAACAGACTGGTTTTATAGTTGCTAATTAAAGCCATCTGAAGCCTTTCAAGACATCAAACGGCTCGTCCACACTCCGCACCCTCTCATTTTGATTGTGCTCAAATTGAAAATCGCACGCGCGCGCTCACGCACGCTCGCAAAACAATATAACATCACACACGTGCACGGCAGTATAACGTCGGCTGCGAACGTTTGTGTTTCTCTTGAGCAATTATTTTTAGGAACTGTTATTCCATTGCGCGCACACTGGAGCAAAAAGTAACGGGTCTTCCGTGACAAAGGTGCCACGATGCACAGAAGAGCAGGCGCGTTAATTCGCCACATTATTGTCGCCACACCGATCACGGATCTGTTTTTCTCTTCATCCCAAGCCATGTTGCGTGAACAACGAGTATGATGTGAATACAACACATGCATGTCTCCATCAACGCAACAACAAAAATACCTTCGCACGCACCTTCGCGTAAAACTGGCAACGGGAAATAGGTGAATGTTGGGTGACGAATAGAGAGGACGACACACACACACACACACACACACACAAACGTATACTGACACACATGCGAGAGCGCGCGCAGACACTGGCACGCGATGTACACCTTGAACTTGGCGCGAATGCGCTCATAACGCGTCCGCTGTTGTGCGATCGCGTCGTGCGCTGGGAGAGAATTTGGCATGGTAAAAAACGGGGGATCATTAGAACGTCCGGTGTTTCATAGCATTGCTGTCGACTGTATCTAGACGACAATATTAAAGAAATACAAATAGCCAGTCTTCCGCCACATTTCGTCTTCAACCCCCCCCCCCCAAACCATAATCACATTGGTCAAAATGATTTGAGCACTGTCTGACAAAGTACCAATCTTGTGTTAATTAACACTTAATTGCTCTGCAAACTGAACGCGGAGTCTCACCTCTGTATTTTATTATTTCCACTTCAGTCACGTGATTTGAACACAACTGACGAGTATAGACCACAACTAAATATAGTACTATAGCAAACTAAAATTACATAAAACAAGACAGGGAATAGCATAAATAGTACTAGTAATACTAGTAATAATTACGACCATAATGCGGAGAAACCACAACACACATGCAACAGAAAAGCATACCGATCACATTATATAGAACTTAAATGGAATCGTATGTAGTATGCACACAAAAAAACGAAATCGCGAGTTGAGTATTGGACAAGTACCATGGCCGGGTTAACGGCTCGCCCTTATTAACTGCCCTACCCGGTGCCCTGAAACCCCGTCGCCCCCATCACGCACCCAGCACAACAAAATTGCAGCCGAATTATTACTCGCCTATAAAAATTAGTACACGATGTCCTACAACCAGGCAGCAGCCGCGGGGACAAAAGCGGACACGAACTACCCAATAACTTTAGTTTGTGGTCGCGTGCAACAACAAAAGCCGGGGCACCGGGAGCATGCCGGCGTGGTTACTACTAGTTAAAATATTCCACTTGGAACTTACTTGACGTGGCGGGAACTTGGGGGTCGGGAGCGGAGTTTTCCCCCCTCTGGCGGCGGCGGCGGCGCGTGCAGGACTGCTGCTGCTGCTGCTGAAAAGCGCGAGGTGGAGGTTGGTGGGGAAAGTCCGTTGTCGTGGCGCGCATGACGGGAACGCAGAGACACCGTTTTTTTATTTGAGAAATGTGCATGGACTGTAATACACGTAATAGTTTGAGATAAATAAATTAACAGAATGGCTGCGCTGTGGTGTGACCGGGTGCGGAGGAGGAGAAGGAGGAGGTGGACTTCTTGCTCAGGCGGGTTCTGGCATCTCCACTGCCGCCCGTTGCTCTCCGCCGGCCGGACGCTCGGCGGAGGGTGGAGAAGCCACCAGTTGGGAGGGCGTCACGTGACCCCCAAATACGATCCTCCGATTGGCTGTGAGGGGGAACGGCGAGTCGGTGCGGTCTCCGCGGGTTCCCATTGGTGGTGAAAGGTGGACAGGGAGTGGCACCGAGCACCCCCCCACCTCACCACCAACACCGCGGACCCACCAGATTCTGTTCGCTTAAAAGATGACTTGCGGGGTAGATACTACTGGGTCAGCCGATTCATAGAACTAAGCAGACGTGCTCAGCGCGGTGTTGGTGTCGATTATGATGGCACCACCGTGGCAGATCTATTATGACTAATTCATTATGTCAAAAAACACATTTGTCATTGGTCAATTACTTTCATCATATTTCTCAATGATCAGTGACAACTGTGAACAGCAGACCTACCCCATAGACATACCCCATGAAAAGCATAGTACAGAATAATTTCATAGTCACTTCTTAAATTCATCAACCTCCTAGCGACTGAGATTTTGACCTGGTACTAAATCAATTTATATCCTTGTTCACCTGTTATTGCTATTTTGTATTACTATGTTTATTACTAATGTGTGTTCACCATAGTTTCTATTAAAGCAGATTCTGATTCTCTCTTGACTTTAATTTGAGAGATGAGCACAATTTATGCAGAAGCCAAAAATGGTCATTTGACATGATCACTCATGCACTGAAGCGTACTTGCACATTGTCTCCCAGGCGGCATGTAAAAGCCTGCATTTGACCTGGTATAGCAGTGCGATCAACCATTTACGTTAGTGGTAGAGTCGAGTGGGGGTGGGGGGGACATATGGCTTTTTTAGATCTGGAATGTTGATATGAGCCTCAGCCATCATCTCAAGGCAAACAGAAAAAGATGAACAAACTGTTAAGACCGGTGACCATCGCATCTTTGTTTCTAATCAGTGACATAAGCAGCTATTGTACGTAGTACTGGCTTGTTCCACTAGCTGTCACCACAACGCGCATAAAACACGTAGGCGGCTAATCCGTGAGTCAACATTAAGACAGACTTCAGTCACGGAGCCCTTAGCGCCCTCAGACCTTGACAATTATCTGATGAGTCTCCTTGTGTTGATGTGTATGTCCTGTCGCCGCAGCTTAGTTTCGAGTCCTTGATAGCTGCATCGCTGTGTTCTGTTGACAGCAGAGAAGCATCAACCTTGGTATGATTAGCATTACAATGCAACTCTCAAGTCTACACGCAGGAGATGAAGAAAAGATCTGAAAATCCTACCATTACTCTCTGTGTAAGTAAGAAGACACATAGAATCTTTCTTACATGGAATGCAGTTAATAGTGCTATTCCAGCAGATACAATAATATCTGATGAGGGCTTAGCTAAGAAGACTTGAAAGCGATGCTCTGGAAAAAGACTGTTTGTGATCGCCTATATGGCCTCGAACTGTCGGTACAATGATGGTAGATAAATGCATAGATGGATGACTGGAAACATTGTGATACTGAAGTTGCAATGATATTAGCGAGAACACAGTGATGTTAATTACATAATAGCGCACTCTACACAAAGTGAGCAACGCCTGATTGAAAATAGATACTTTCCAACCAGGGATATACATGCATTTGCTGGCTCAGGAAACAAAAGCTCAGAATGTACTTATGCAGGAATACAACAGAAATACTTCAAACATGCAAACATTATAGAACGTAGAAGGCAGCTTGTATGGACTTCATTGTCAAGGAATGCTGCAAATTCACGCTGACCTAATAATTATATAAGTGGCTTTGCATAGAATCAACACATGTAACATGTCAACATATCAAGCAGGGCTAGCCGCTGCAATCAGGAGCATCACTGCGTGTGGGCAGGAACTACTGACATACAGCCACCTGCTGACCAATCAATTATATAT
>OMKY01045162.1:0-11847 GCA_900302395.1 Bregmaceros cantori
GGGGGGGGGTATAGTGCAACTATTCTTTTATTTCTCCCTCATGAGGACAGTCTTTGTATAAATTCTCTTCATCTCCACCGAGAGAGCAGTGGGCTGCTGCTACTAAGGTTACAGCCATGTAATCTATTTGATCAGTAATATACTGCCACTGCCAAAACGTATAAGTGTCGAATAAGCGCCATTTTTTAATGCAGTCTTATTCAATTTGATTTTATAAATTATATAAAATATGATCAAATACCTGCACCCAATCTCTTTTTTAATTTTTTTTTCCCATAAATCCCAAATTTGGCACCCAGGGGTACTGTTCACAAGAACGCGGTAACACAGAACTAAATGTTAATATTCACAAGCAATACTTGTGAATATAGACTAGCCTTGCCAGGTGGAAGGAGGAGAGGAAGACGGAGAAAGTGAAGTGAAGATAACATCCAAGAATGGACCGATTGCAAGGCTGAGTGACACCATGCAAGTGGTCGAGGACAGGTTGAGATGGAGAGAGCAGAGTCAGCCAGACTACGGGACGAATGATGATGATAATCCAAACGAAACAGCAACGATGGAGCAGCAACATGAGCACCCACACTTTTTGTGTATTGATTGAAACGTTGGCCCGTGCCAATGCCCTTGTGTGTCAACAGCCCCGATGGATGCGGAAACAGTTTAGGGCCGTGTCTCAGTTTCTTGATCTCTCTCTCTCTGGCTCTAGCCGGGGAGCTTGTCGCTTTTGCTGGATGCACCAGAGGAAATCTCAAAATAAACCAACACAGTATCAGCGACTACTTGTTAGCTCGCTAGCCAGCAGCTAGCTCCGTCGTGAACAGAACAAATAAGAGGCATTGTGATTCATTCGTTGTGATATCATAAACATCATTGTGGTGTCACTAACAGCGCTGTAGATATAGGATCTGGATGACGCTTGGCAAGTAGGGAAGCTTGGCCTCTTATTGACCGCATCCAGACGTATTTTCCCCCGAGTGCTCCACGTGGGGGCACCCCACCATTACAGTATGTAGTGGCGTGCTACTAATAATACAATCTTGCTGTTTTGTTTGGATAATCTAGACTATATTGTCCATTGCTTTTTTCCAAATTATATAAAATATTTTATTTTTTGTCAATAAATCCCAAATTTGGCACTGAGGGGTACTTACTGTTCACGAGAACGCGGTAACACTAAATGTTAACATACCTCCTTTAACAACGAGTGAGAAGAAAGAGGCCAAATTAAAATACCTAAAAACTCTTTTTGGTTGGATGCCTCATAGGCTCTGAAAATCTGGATAAATACGACTGGCTGGTGGGCTGAAAATGCATACTTGATTGTAAATCAGCTAGAAAAACAACGTTGGGTATTTTTTTTCTTTTTTTCCCTTCTTCTATTATATAAGATTGTTTTCCATGCCCTGTTCTCTTTAAATAACCTGCTAGCTGCCATCCAGCCACTACACTCGCACCGTGGTCACAATGTCAGCCAAACAAGTGGAAAAGAAAACAAGAATGAACAGTAAAATGTCTCTGGAGCGAGCACCTCGCAGACACCCAGCCCTCCTCACCCGGAGTGCCGCTGACGCCTGCAGGCAAACACGATGCCGGGAGATTGGATCTTATGAAGATCCTCAGCAAACTCCTTCTAAGATTGCTGCTCACCTGCGGGCTAGAGATTAAAACTAAAAATAATGTTCCACACCAGCCCCAGACATCCACACATGTTATAACACTGGCAGCACAAGGACGTTGCTAAGAGGCGCTAATAAACTCTACACAACTTGACACAAAGTGGGATTTGGTTTATTGGTGAAATCGGGCAGTGGGTTAGCCTGGCAACGCAGAACAAATGAATAGTCCACGCATCGCATGCAACGAGAACAAGCATTTGGTCTGGATAAAGCAGGCTTGAAAAAAGTGTTAATCAAATGAATTAATAAAATCTAACGCAGTAGATGTGATAAATAGCATGGAGGCTCACGTCTCGAGTGACAAGGCCCGCCTTGTCGGGGTTCTGATTGGATCGCCGGAACGAAGACGACAATCTGATTTGGTTGGTCCAGACTCACCGGACCTATGCGAGTGATGCGTGGATGCACATGCAGCATGGGGTAAATTAGATTATTCAACCAAGCTCGAAGTTGAGGCCACACAGTATTTATATGTGCCTAATGCGCTGGGCACATGCCTCATGGTGTAAATTCCACTAGTCGACATATGGCCCATAGCCGCCAGTGCCGACTAGGCGAGCTTCGAGCAGTCTCATACTGACACCCATTATCGTCTTTGTACGTGCACTCCGCAGGAACCGCTACTAAATGAGCCACCCATGATGCACTGCTCAGACAACCCCCATTGAGGAGATTACGTCATTCTCGCAAAATCCCGACTTTGCTTTTGTGCAGCTCCATGTTGGGCACCAGTTGGAACACAGCTTGGGGCATGTCCACCTTAAATCAGAAAGAGATGGACCAAGCTTTCCCCAAGTCGAGGCCACATGGTGTATATATATGCACTGGAACCGTAGCTAAAGCCACTTCTCCACTACAAAAAAACTCAAGGCACAGTTCGCATCTCAGTTAAGTTTAGTTCATTTAAATGGGAACGTGTCTCCACTGTTCGTAACGCGGCCATGAGGGGGTGGTTTTACAAACCCACTGGGGTCTGCATTTGTTCTATTGATGCCTGCCAGACTGGGGAGGAAGGGGAGCACACGACCCCTCATGTGATTGGCCGGCCACGTTGCGTCACCCCCTCGGAGTGTGACCAATCGGCGACCAGAAAATGAGTCCATGCATGGCCACATTCCGGATCCACAACGAGTGGGTCGTGAAACCTGGTGTGGCCTGGCCGTGCTGGCCTTAAGTAAGCCAGTGGAAAAGGGGCTTAAATGAACTACCGCACACACAGGTTACATGAGGGCACACATCGACTGCGTTGCTCCCCACGGGGTCTGACCCATAAACCGAAGCTCCCCACGGCCTCATTCAATCGTTGGTGCTCAGTCAGACACATCCACGCCGTCTCCACAGGGGTCTAGCCAAATGTTTTCAATGAAACCAGTCACTTCCCCGTCACTGACATCAACACAACCCACAAATGTCTGTTTGCTCGCCAAGATATCGACGATCAGTCATCATTAGCATCAAGCTGATAGGATTCTCATCGCCTTCACTGTCATAATCATCATCTCATCACCATCACCCGCCAGCCGCCGCTAAGGAATACGACGATTTCTACTAAAATGGGCGTCTAAATGACACCCACTCACCAAGGCGTATGGGAGTTGGAAAGAGACTCGGATGATACAGCAACTATTGTATTTGGTGATTGTGTTTTGTGTTAATTTTCATTATGTCTAGGATTGGATTCTTAAAAACTGATTTAGGGGAATAACTTCAGGGTGGAAATAACTGCATTTTCAATGTGATCTTTTTATTTCCTCTACCATGGAAATGGATACTGTACTTATAAAGATATTAAAAAAAACAATATAATGCTTGTATTCCTACAATTTTAGTCGGATTTGCACACAACTTGGTAGACATGATCTGTGGACTGTTCCGCACATACCACTTGAAGGGATCTATCACACGCCCTACCGTTTCACCGTGACAGCCAATCAAACGCGTCAGAGAAAAGTCGCATAGCGGAAAGTAGCTCATATGTCGGCAGCGTTTAGACAGATTTGAACGAAACTTTGCACACGCCATCCGCATCCCCATAGTTAGGCCCCATATCGATGCATGCAGCTGTATTTTATATTTTTTTAAAGTTATTTTTTCCGGCGTCCATGCCATTTTTCCATCTTTATTGGATAGGATTAGTCGGAAACTGGGTTGAAGAGATCGGGGGTAAACATTGCAGACAAGTCGACGAGCGTAGTCGAACTCGCGACACTGCGGACGCGGACCACAGCAGCTATATTTTCTATGTGAATTTGTGTTTTGTCATCCATCTCCTGATGTGGTTTTGGTACGTCTCGATTGTGTTTGTCAGCTTTATTCACACTCATTATCAATAACTGAATAATTGAAGGTCAATAATCAAAAACACACATTTTGCACATTTTGCTTCATGTGGCCATAGGGGGAAAAAGGTGAATAACTTTGCTAATAATTCTCATTGAATGGGTACAACACTTGCCATTTTTTTAAAGTTATTTCTTGGGCGCAAGCACCGTTTTTCATTCTTTATTTTGAGAGATAGTGACATGATTAAATCGGAAACTGGGATGAAGAGTCGGGGGGAGACATTGCAGAAAAAACTGAGAGGGGATTAGAACCCTCTGTACTGTGCGACCTATGGTCCGGGGGGAGCATTCTATAACCACTCTGCCACCGCGCCCTTCACACCTGCCATTTTCAATGAAAGATCTTTACCTTGCCAAGATGACCTCTTTACCCTCCTTCCCTCTGGCAGGCACTACAGAGCTCTGCCTAGCAAGACCACTAGGCTAAAAAAAGTGTCTTTCCCCGCTCATTGATGTTGCTAAATGGTGTTTAGAACTTTTTAGATTTTGGAAATGTGTTTTGTTGGCCTTGGCAATCAGCATGCATTTTTTTGTAAGACTATATAAATCATTGGCACTCAAATCGTTAATTCTGACAGACATTTAATAAAATAATCTCCAATAGACGGGTTTACGTGCGAAACACTGGTGGGAGTCACTTTGTCCCGTCGTTCTGCAGGTCACTTCCAGTGCCTTATTGTGCCTATGCCAACTCTGGTACTGGACCGAAGTCCGAGCACACAAAACACACAAAACGCACGGCAGTTCAAAATCCGACCACTAGGTGTCGCTCTGTGACCACACATCACCCCACTCTCTCCGTTCATAGTTTTGTATAAATATTGATGAAATACAGTCAAAATCCTTCTGGACCAATAGGCTGACTGCTTCTACTAGTTATTCCAAAAGGAATGAGAAAATGGAACGAGTTGCACTGATTATTAAATCATGCGTTTGTGGGTCACAGATCCGCACGAGAGCATTTGGGTGTTGAATAGCACACCGCAAGTTACCACCATCCGTTTAAATAACCCTGTAGGTGTGTGTTCCCACCGAATATACATGTTGAAAAATTGCCAAAAACACAGCGAATTAAATGACACCGCACGTGACGTGCAGACAGCAGAAGTAACCCCCGAACTCGTCTATTGTATGCCAAATAATAAGCGTATCTCTCATCATCATCATCATCATTCCCTTGTGACATGTCCGTACCGTTTTAGTTTTAATTTTTTTGACTGTGGTTAGTAGATCTTCATCTGGTTCAATGTCTTTTTTTTTTTAATTCTGGCTTACACTTCTTCGTTGGTGATGTGTTCTCTATGATGTCTTATAAGCTAATGTCTGATTTTTAAAATAGATTAATTTGGGTGGAATCGTCGTACCATAAAATTCACATTGAATCAGTAGACTAGTGAAGAAGCGCTGAATACATGAAGCAAAGAATGAAAACGTCCTGAGCAATACATAAAAAAGGTGCTGTGTGCGAGTGATGTATGATTATAATCTTTCATTTTGATGTGCGGACGCCGCCGCATATTTCTTTGTTTTGTTTTGATTCTAAACTCATTACCTACTCCCGCTTCACAGTTTAACACAATCATTTCCTATTTGGGCAGACAACGACGTGAATCGTTCATATTTGTAATCCCAATTAGCCATTTTCTTGCATGCGTGCGCGCCGGCGCGCTTGTACGCGCCCTTTAATCAAAGCGTTAGAAGTTGGCTTGTCTCTGTTCCTCCTGCGTCGACACTAGTCGGTCCCCGCGGTGAGCGAGAATTAGTCGGTGTGTAGCACCACATGCCATCAGCCCCACTGGAGAGCTCTGCCAACCACAAAAAGTGCTGGGAAAGTTGGGAAAATCACAATTCCTTACAAAGCTGGTCTGGAAAACACCATGACCTAAAGTCTGTGCGCTACGACGGTGTATATAAACAGTTGGTTGCCCTGGTCTAAGCGATCACTGTGTGTATATACTCGATTACATTTTGCGCTTGTTACACTGGTGCCGTGACCTGGATCACGCTTATAGAACCTTGTGAGTAGGTACTCGATAGCGCCACATAGCTAGAGGGTACGGTATGACCTCAGGTAGTCGGTGTACTATGGCCAGTAGGTCGGCGTGGTCCGAGTGATTCAAAAATAGGGGAGAGTGTAGCGAGTGTGGAACGTACAAGGGGGTTGCTGCATTAGAATCACAGAACACAAAAAATGATTGGATAGGAAACATGAGGTGGGTGGGTGGAGTTTCCAGCATGCAACAGGAGCAGCAGGAGTTGAGAACTGGAAAACACCATGACCTAAAGTCTGTGCGCTGCGACGGTGTATATTAACAGTTAGTTGCCCTGGCCTAAGCGATCACTGTGTGTATATACTCGATTACATTTCTCCCTCGTTACATTACACGCCGTGAGCCTGATAACGCTTACAGAACCTTGTGAGTAGTTCTCGATAGCGCCGCCTAGCTGGAGGGTATGGTATGACCTGAGGTCGCCAGCATACTATGGCCAGTAGGTGGGCAGGTATATACTCGATTACATTTCAGCCTCGTTACACTGCCTCACAGCACAAAGGTGCTGGTTTCGAATCCCATCCCAGCTAGATCCTTTCTGTGTGGAGTTGTCACCTTTTTTTATCTTTTGCTACGAGGACGCATTGAATCCTATTAGCACATAAGGGTTAAAAAGTAACACTGCTGGCTGTCAGAAGAGAAGGGACATATTTTCTTTCAATTTGCACGGCGTGGTTGCTATTTCAATTAATTCTTTTTTTTTTTTTCATGAAATTCTATCACTACTTTTCTCTCTCTCCCACTCTCTCTCTCTCACTCTCTCTCTCTCTGCTATTCAGCTGTTGAGCTATTTCTTATTCATGTCTGTTGATTAGGTGTCTGTTTTGATATGTCAACATCTTTTGTCGATCTGATTATTCCATCATCATGAGATGAGGGACTTTATAAGCCCAGCGCTTCTTCGACTCCTCATCAAGCAATGATCATTATGCATCATAATGTGCACAATGAAAGGATGTTTTGGTTTTTTGAATTAGTTTTTTGGAACAAGTGCCATTTTTCGCTTTTTATTGACAGACTTATATTAGAAAGGGGGTGTGAGTGTATACGTAAAGCAGGCGCCGGTGAGGGGAAGTGAACTCACAGTGGGGTCTGTGCTGTAAACGACAGTACATGTAGGCGGGTACGTTCTTAGTTTCCCACCGGAAATTAAGAACGTACCCACCACGTATGCGGCGTGCGCCACAAGAACTCATAATCAACAAGCTTACAGAAGGAACGCGCACTATCAAACGCCCTAAGCTCAGATTCAAAGACACTTGCAAAAGCGCTCTAAAATGTGGTTGATGAAGTTGGACTGGAGAAGAACTATTGAAGACAGACCAGCATGCAGATCAAGAGTCCAAAAGACCTGCAACAAATTCAACATGAGGAGAGTCGACGCATATGTTATGGAAATGTGACTTGTAGAGTCGCGCCTCCATTGTCCTGATTGGCTACAAGTTGTGACATCATCGGATGTCTCCTCCCATCAGCTATAAATCAGTGATGCTTCCTCATGTGTGGTGTTTGGCCAAGTTTTCCTGCTCATAGCTTAGCTTAGCTAGCCAATACCCAGCTAATGTCCAGTATAGCTTAACAAATGAACCCTTTAGACATATTCCTGTGTCAAGACTGGTCATTTCCTCTATGTGGACACCTTATCTGAGCTGCCATTACACATACCAAAGAAGACGGAAGGAAAAGACCAAGAAGAAACCAGCACCAATCGATGAACTTTTTAAACTATATCTGATCTTCTACGCATTATTTGTGTTTACATTGATGACTTTTCTTTTTCTGTCCCGTTCGATTCAGGTTAAGGCATGCGTGTGTATATTTGAGTTACAGCTGTTTGACTGAACAATTACCTGGCAAAACTTAGTATGCTGTAGTCAGCTAACTTAGTATGTGCATTGAAGCGCAGACCTTCAAAGTGACTGCATGCCTTTTCAGGAGCTGTATGTGTGTGTGATATCTATCATATTAGTACATACTGTGTATGTGGTATATTCTGGAAATTGAATGAATGAATGAATGCATTTTATTTTAGGACAGACAGTATAGAGCCATTAAACATTTCAGCATGAGATATGTGACATGAGAAGATGGTTGTACAAAACAGGCTCAGCAGAGTTGCTATACTTCACCTGGCTGTCCATGAGTGGAGTATACATACTCCGGAAGGGACCTTAAACAAGTTAAAAACAAGTGGAAACAGATTAAGTCTAGTTAAAACAATAGAACCAGTTAAAACAAGTTAAAAACCCGTTGCGGCGTGGGGAAGGAGGGGGGGTTCATATCATTCTTTTTTATTATTGCATGGCAGTAGCATGGCAAACCATTATGCGGCGAAGCAAGGAGGGCCGGGGGGTGGCCTATACTCGATTTGTCCGTAGGTGAATGACTAGGACCTAGTGTTGGCATATTTGCGTGCTTAGCACGGAGCGCGGAGATGTATGCCTTGTGAGCAGTGGCGGCACGATGATGTTGCATTTTATTTTTATTTTTATTTATAGTGGTAAAAATCACCGGCGGCGGCCCACTATTTCTCCCACCGGCCTTAACACAGTAAACGGTAGGCGCTATTTGGGCCCCCTCTTGTGGTCACTTGGGCCTACTGCACACTGGAGGCCCTACAAATCTTTACACTAAAATGTAACACAAGCTAAGAAGTGATTATTTAATACGTTTTAAAAATATTTTGCGTTTATTTCAGAGTCTGACAGTCTGTATTTAAGTAGGTCATTGAATCCAATAAACAATTGAACGTTAAGTCACCACACATTGTTTTTTTTGAGTAAAAGTGTGCACCTTTTCCCCTTGGCCAGAGCGTTTGTGCATTTATAAGACGTAAGTTATGTCAATTTCATGTCAGGTGTGCTCCACTAATTATCGGGCCGGTCTAAGTCAAAAATGCCCGGGGCGATTTCTCCTCCCAGTCCAGGCCTGCTTGTGAGTAATATATACTTTCACAGGCTCTGGCAGGATGCTATCAGACTGCTATCCCAGTTTAAAGTTTGTAACGTCTTGAATTTCAACTTCCTTGAGCTGTTGCAAACCGCTTCCCATATGGCCAGGCTTTCCAATTAGTGCCTTGGAAAGAGCTCCTCTGAAGCCCACACGCCTTCTCTAATATAAATTATTATACAAACAAGATTTGGTTTAGAGAACATGGAGGTGGTGGGGTGGCGTGCTAAATTAACACATGGTATCCTGTAGTAACCTGTTGGCCCGTGAAGGGTGTGTACAAGCCTAATCTAGGGTTGAACTGAGCTAACGAGACGCTTCATAAATTCAATCAAAAGGATACAAGCAAAGCTGTTAAGCTAGCTCGGGTGTTCCCGGAGAAAGTGTTGAAACACGGCAGCTGTCGCGCCGGCCCGAGTGAGATGAGACGGCTGCAGCGTTTGATAGAATCGTTTGGCACAAATGATTAGCGTGCATGTTGACAGAGCGCACGGCGCTAATAATACCTACTTGATGTTGCATTCCGAGGAAAGCAGTCTCGGCGGGTTTACCCACAGTGGCGTGTCTTAATCTCAGAAGCTTCTGTGATTTATTTATTTATTTATTTGGAATACAACGTTTCCGCCTTCCAGTGATCTTGTCGTGTCGTCTTTTGGGGGGATGCGTCGCTGACACTTCTCCCGAGTGATTTTCACGCCGGCGCACATGGCGAGACGCACATGCCGTGTCGCAGTGTTGGAAACTTTCAAATGACTTCTTTTTGGGATGGAAACTTTTTTTTCAATCATTCCCCACAGCTGTGAAATTCAAAACATGTTTGAACGCCTTTTTTTCTAAAATATGAAACTACTTTTGTTTATGAAGTGACTGGAGTGCCCCATTGATTTTTTACCACTATTGAGCGTATAGTGCGAGAAATGCAGATTCGCAGCAGGTGTTTCGCAGCTGTTACTTCAGAACTTTAGTTGTAAAGTGAGTACAACATTGCCTGTTTCTGAAATCGCTCTCTCTTCCCTATATAGTGCACTATATGGGGCACACTCCATTTTGTAGGGGTGTCAGATTCTCCACGTACACTATATAGTGCACTCAAAGTATCCCACTATGCACCGTGAAAAGTAGTGAGCATCGATGTACTCAACATAAAACATAAACACATAACCTGCTTCGCGGCTACGCCCCGACGCAGGTAATAATAATAATAATAATAATAAGCCATAATGTTTTGCAAGATGCATTAAAAATGACCTACATTACAAAAAATGGCACGGCAGGAATCCATAGCCACCAATCACGACTAAGAGTTATAAATGTAAGTACTTTGAAGTTTTTGTTGAATTTTATGTTATAATAACACTAGTTATTATACCATCCAGTAAAAGACACTAGTCAACATCTCAGCTGTTGAGTGCAATATAAGTGAGTGCACTATATAGGGAGTGGCGCTCTTCGAGTTCCTTGCACGCACACACGGACACATCGTGCACTCGCAGCCATGCGCTTCCGTCAGCCTCAGCAACCGCAGCCTTGTCCTTCTAAGGCCTCGTTCAGACTGTGGCCGTCGGTGTGAACGTGGGGCATAGCAGGCAGGTAGTATAGTCGAGCTGCATAGTGCTCCTTTGCTACCTGCCTGATTCGCCAAGCGGGGTAGTCACAGCGCCGCAGCAGAGGAGGATTATACGCCTCGTCTTTGCTACCCGGCTGCTGCGCCCCGCGTCCACACCAACAATTCGCCCCGCCGCATCACAGCAAGCAGGACACGCCTTGGGGATGGCTTTCCGCACGGGGAGCAGTTCCGTTAGCGATAAAGAATCAACTCTAAAATAAATTAATGCAAAGATCACAAATGTTTGCAGATCGGGGTGACGGCAAAGTGCGTGAGCTTCTGGCACTCTAAACACGACGCGCAGACACGTGAGCAAATAAGCACAGAAAAAGCGCAGCTGATCACAAAATGCATGTGTGTATGGAGTAGAGGGAGCGCGGCCCCAGACATAATATTGTAGTTCACTACGATATCTACATTCTATTATCTTTCTCCTTTTTGTCTCCCCTTTCCCTGTGTGTGTGTGTGTGTGTTTGCGTGCGTATGTGGGGTCTGTAAAACAGCTGATGAGCTGACGATTTTACATACTGAGAATATACTGGCATCTGATTGGACCATGCAGACACACCTCTGGAAATTAACCGCCTATAATAGGCTCTTCTTGAAACAAGAACGTGTCCGACGCATGACGTCATGCACATAGACACACAGACACACAGACACAGCCAATCGCTGCACATACACGCCGACTGGCTTTCCCTGTGTGTGTGTGTCTGCACCGGTGCCCGGCGGAGACATAACAAGGAAAAGTAAAAGTATTTCTACACGTGTAGGAACATGAAACCAAAAATATAGTAGAACGTTATTCAATGCCAGTTTCCGCATCCGGCTGATTCACACATTCGTTGATGCGTGATGTTACGATGTCACCCTGGGATGAATGCGTGAATCAGCCAGCGAGCAGCATGGGATTGGGGCACGTGTTCTGCAGCATTGCGCAAGAACGTGTTCCCGTGAAGATGTACGAATCTCACATGCTAAAGGCTGTGGATGGAAACCTATTTGCGCATAAAGCGAGAATTAAGGGGGCTGTTTTGCGCCCATATACACTGGCCGCTGACGGCGGGCATGCGCACCTCGCACCACACTGGGCTCGTTTTTAACTCAGCGCGGGGAAAGCGAGCCCATATACGGCGCAAACCATAAGTCCCACGATGGGGGGGCATTATATCAAGTGTGTGCTGTGAAGGCGAGTTTGTTTAACATGCAGTGGGAAACGC
>OMKY01045169.1:0-11040 GCA_900302395.1 Bregmaceros cantori
GTGCTGAGTTGTCTCATTTTCCAATATAAAATACAGTTAAGAAATGTAGCTAACTCAAGCAGTATTTGTAGTACAATCCCAGAAGAGCTGGAGTCATTAGTCGAACCAAGACAATTATAGTTTATTTATTTGATAGCGGAGTAAACTATGAACTGTTAGTAAACTGTGAACTGTTAGTAAACTGTGAACTGTTAGTAAACTATGAACTGTTAGTAAACTATGAACTGTTAGTAAACTATGAACTGTTAGTAAACTATGAACTGTTAGTAAACTATGAACTGTTGTTTCTTCAGCTTGGCTTCGGGAAGAGTATGCCGACGACCTGCGTGTGGCTGGACGGTCTGGCCTCCAACATCACGGAGCAGTACTTGACGCGACACTTCTGTCGCTACGGACACGTTGTCAAGGTGAACATGATGCCAGCTGTCTAGAATTACCTTTACCTTACAGGACAATACAATAAGGGAATAGACGGTGATCGATATTCGAGAAGTCTTCAATGATAAAATGAGTAGCGTTCTCAGAAACATTAACAGTCGTAAAAGTATGAATGTGCAATTCAATAAATTAAACTGCTTGGCGTGAAATCAGCATAAAAGTTTACATAATTATGCATTGACGAGTTTTCCCCAAAATATAGGGGGTTGGCATTTGCCCCGCCTGGTGCAACATACTTCCTGTGTCTGTATATTTCCCTGTGTAAAGTGATCGTAGTGGATGATTTTGTCACAAAAAACGCACCACGTTTTTAAAATCCGCTCACTACAGCACGCTCTGTGACAAATTACACATCATCCACCTTGCTTACCGTTTCCCATAAGTATTGATGAACTACAGTCAAAATCCGACTTGGAAGTTACTCACCAATGTGGTCACATGTTCTTCTGGACCAATGGGATGGCTGCTTCGCTGGCAATTCCAACTTGAATGAGTAAATGGAACGGGTTGCGCAGATTATTCAGTCATGGGTTTGTGGGACATTGATTCGCACGAGAGCCTTTGGATGTGACATGTTGAAAAATAGACACAGTGAAATGAATGGCACTAGAAGTGACAAGCATAGACGGGGGTAGTTAAGGAAGTAAACCAGAAACTGGTCACAAACTTGTCTATATAAAATGTGCAAACTTTAATTAAAGGATAAAGGTGCAAACAACCTAATTATTAGTGTGTGCAGATAAGTTTTATGTTCACATTTAGATTTGTTTTATATCTTTCTTTATGCCTGACTTCATGTGTTGGGAGTTTTGAGTGTTATATGTCATTTTGTGGGTAGTAATGCAGTACTTGGCAACAGCCCCCTTGCAACCCTAATTTTGATGGAGCAGCCCAAATGTGTTGGAAGGATGTAAAGACACTGACAGTGCTGTGTTTTGTAGGTTCTGTTTGATAGATTGAAAGGCATGGCGCTCATCTTGTACAACAACACAGACTTCGCCCAAGCTGCCGTTCGAGAGACTAAAGGCTGGAAGATTGGTGGCAATAAAATCAAGGTAAGCATTGAACAGGAAACCGATCTTGCCAGATATATAAATAAGCTTATAATCAATACAATGGCCAATGATACGAAAAAGAGGATCTCTACTTCGTGGGATAAATTGCTTTTATGGCTTTTACACCTGATTTGAAATGTACTTTACCTCCTTGGACTACAAAACTCTAGGATCACACGGCCCACGTTTTTAACAAAATTTGTGACTGAAACAGGGAACTGACTCATCTCCTAATTTCTCACTAATTTCTGACAATGTATCCATGCCCATACTTCGCCATGCCAACATTGATACTGTATGTGTCTATAAAAATAACATATTCAGTCAATGGTCACCCTTTCAGTGCCAAGCCTTTTCACACAATTTAAGGGTCTGTACAGATATTTAAAGAATCATCTTTATTCTCCTGCATGTTATCTAAACTTAATCTTCTACTTGATGCCTTTCCATAAAAATGTTGCTGAAATGCTGGCCCTAATCCCAAACTAATTACAAATTAATAAACATTTCTAGATTACTAGCTATTTCTATAATACCAAGTCAAACTGATTTTCCTCCTGTAACTTTTTCTTTCTCAGGTTGATTTTGCCAGTCAAGAGAGTCAAATGGCGTTCTACCGTTCAATGCAGTCTTCGGGACAAGATATCCGTGACTTCTACGAAATTCCACCAGAACGGCGGTACAATACTCTTCTTAATTTCAAGACCTCTGTGAATCATTTAATTCTGTCCTTAAGAGCAATTAATCAAAGAAACTATTATTTCAACACACCCCTAGTGAATAGATGTTTGTTTTGCTGTGGATTAGGGATTGCTTCTCATTTAATCGTTTTGGCAGATAAAGAAACTGCAGTTTGGAAAGTCTTACATGAACTATATCTAAAAACCAACATTTGTGTGTCCCTACCAGAGATGAGCGCCGGCCTCCATATCATGAGTTCACAGCAGAGAGGGCTTACTACGAGAGCGTAAGGACACCAGGCCTCTACCCAGAAGATGCACGTAGGGATTACCCTGCACGTAGCAGAGAACGTTTTCCTGATCTGGAGCATTTCCCAGGGGAGGCCTTTGACCCTCGCTACCACGAAGACCCCAGAGAATTCAGGGACTTCAGAGACCCGTTTGAACAAGATATCCGGAAATACACATTTCTTCAGAGAGAGAGAGAAAGGGAACGTGAACGTTTTGAGGCTGACCGTGGCAGATGGAGCCCTTCGCATCAGCGACGACCCATCACGCCCGCCGTGTCGCCTTCACCCTCTGAGCGTGCGCATCGAGAGTCGGAGCGACGGGTTTACAGTCAGTCATCTGAGCGCAGTGGCAGCGCCAGTTCTCTCTCTCCTCCACACTTTGATAAATCTTTGTTGGAGCATGGCTCCAAGTCCGACAAAAATGCCCAAGTGGATCGGTTGGCAAGCACAGAGAAAAGCAAGCGTAGCCGAAGAAAAGATAAAGGAGATAAAGACAAGGGTGATAAGGTTAAATCAAGAAAATCAAAAGCACATTCTCCTTGCATCGTTCCACTCGACGCCGAGCCTGATCCTGGATTTGATGTGTCGACTGACCGAGGCAAAGTGTCCATGCAAGACTCTGTTGACAGGCACAAATTCAAAGTGGAAGTTGACCCCCTTAATTCAAATCAGATGGCATCGCATACTGTTGATATTATAAAAACTGAAAGAAATGAATTGGCAATGTGTGAAACGGATATTGACGGCAAAAACCGAAAGAAATACATCAAATCTGAAAATACAAATGACGTCAAGGACTCATCTGCCGACTCTGATCGCTTGGCTGCAAGAAAAAGACGCTTTGCTGATGCAGGCGGTAAGGCAATTAAGCAAAAGAGAAGTAGGCTTGATGACGAGGAAGGAAGTCACCCTGATCTGTCTAGTGCTGTGTCATCTAAAGACCTTGATGGTGATAAGCAAAAGGATTTGGACCGCAGAGATTCAAGAATCAAGATCGAAAAGAATGTCATCCACAAGGACGGTCAAGAAGAATCTGGTGGGCCGAGGGAACTAGAGGCACTTGATGTACTGGACCTGAAGCACCCTGCTGCACACAATTCAAGTCGAAGATTTTCACAGGATGGCCATATTGATCAAGGGAGAAGCAGAGATCCAGAACATCAAGGATTCAAATATCGAAGTGGAGAAATTGAGAAAGGTGCCAAGAGCAGGGAAGACCGTGTTGACTTTGATGTTTCTCAAAGTTGCAGAAAACAAATGGAGTTGAACAGAAGACTTCACCAGCAACAGCAGCAGCAGGACTTTGACAAGCCTGATAAACCTGGGAGCCCTCACGGAGCCGAAATTGAGAATCTTGAAGACCGCAGCCTTGTACATGAAGTTGGGAAGCCACCTGAAGACGTCACGGATAGCTTTCCGTCACATAAAATTAGCAAAAAGGTTGACCAGTTTGATGGAGATGTTGGTGTTAAGAAGGAGCGCGTTTACAGGATTTTTCGCCAGAAAACTGAAGAACCTGAATGGAACAACGCTACCTCACCAGGTCACCATCACTCACCCCATAATGCAGTTGAGGAGGCAGTAGACCAGCTTCCCCCGAAAGAACAAATCGAGGAGAAGATCCATCCAGAGCTAGAGTTGTCGCTTAAACACACACATACAACTCACATCAACAAGCCCAACACCCCATCACTCACCATCGAGGAAGAACAGCAAAAGCGGTGGGAGAGCAGGGTAAAGCAGGAGATGTTGCCCGATTTGAACTTTTCACGAAGTCAAAGTAAATCCTTGCATACACGTAAACGCTTGGAATATGGTGTTTGGCCTGATATGGAACCTGGAGAAGTGCGATCCGATTCTGAAGAGGACAAAGAACACAAGCCCCATGCCTCTATGCCATCGTCATCAGTTTCGTTTGCTGAGAGACAACGTATCGAAAGAATTTCTGATCCTAAATTGGCCAATTTGGAAAGGAATAAATTCATATTTCTCGACCAGACAATAACACCAGATACAAAAGCTCTCTTGGAACGTGCCAAATCCCTTTCATCATCTCGAGAAGATAACTGGCCACTTATAGACTATGATTCTCACTTTCCTAATTTCCGCACCAGGAAGGATACCGAAAAGGTTGAAGCAACACCACGACCTACACCCTCGTGGTACATCATCAAGAAAAAGATTCGCAGTGGCTCCGAAGACAAACTAGACGATCGCAAGGAGGAACCAAAACCAGAGGAACAAGAACGAAGGGAATTATTTGCCTCGCGCTTTCTTCACAGCTCAATCTTTGAGCAGGACTCCAGGAGACTAAAGCATCTGGAACGTCGGCATGAGGAACCTGAACCCTGTACAAACTCACAAGGTGCTCAGCAGGGTGCCACTGATGATTCTGAGCCCGCTGTCCTTTTCCGTAGTCGTTTTTTAGAGCTTACTAGGTTACAACAGAAAGGAAAAGAGCAAGTTCAACCAACGGTTAAGGCCGGGGAACATGTCCAGAAGGAGAATAATCCTGATGAGGCTACTGATTCACTGCCTCAAACTTCATCATCACAGAACGTTCAGGAAGTTATTGAGCATCCAGTAGTAAAACCAACTACCCTTCCAACTTCAACTCCTGAGCCACACCCTCTTCCCAGTGTTGTTCCAAAGGTCATTTCAAATGAAACATCCCCAGTTGAGGAGAAAGTGGTTTTGCCAAGTCTATCTTTAGAGCCAGCTTTGCCTAAAGAGGAAAAGGAAACGTCTTTGCCAGAACTGGCAAATGATTCAAGTAGCCTAATTCCAGCCGTCAATGAGTCTGAAAATGTACTGCCTGATGCTCAGGCAGCACCCAAAGCAGAGATTGTTGAGGATGTGAAGCTGCAGCCTGTAGAACAATCTAATAGTGAAGCTCAGGAGGAGAATGAGACAGTCTTACCGTCTGAACCTGAGGTTGAAACGCCACCAACAAATTTACCCGAAAAATCATCTCCAGTGTCGAACCCTGTCCAGGACGTTGAAATGGCTAGTGAACTGCCGGCCCAGTCTCTTCAAACAGAAAGTGATATAGAAAACAAATCTCCTGCCAAGGTGTTGCCTGATGATGATGAGCATGAGGAACAAGCCTCGCCACCATTGAAAGAACAAAAGGTAAAGGGTAAAAGGCATAAATCCCCTTCTCATGTTTCCGCTGCACCTACTATACCTTCCACTTTAAATGAAAAACCAGCAACACGGAAGAGTGAGCGCATTGACAAGGAAAAACTAAAACGTGGATCATCCCCAAGAGGTGACGCGAAGGCCAGCACAGAAGCAAAGTCCAATGCCAAGTCCCCAATTTATTCTCCAGAATCTGACGTCACAGACGTACCAATGGGCAGAACTAGACGTGTGCGGAATGTGAAATCAGTTTATGCTACCCAGGTTGATGATGCTCCATCATCACGACCTGGCAAAGAAATAACTCAATCACCACGTTCTGCCCGCAAGCGTGGTGGGGATAAAGAGGCAACTTTGCAACAAAATGTTGACCAGGATATCCCTGTACCAGCTCCAGCCCCAGCCCGCCGTGGACGTCCACTAAAGAATCGTAAGCCGAGTGAAGAAGCTCCGGTGTTGAAGGTTGACAAGTCAAAAACCGACACAAAAGAAAATGACTCCAATGAATCTGAAAGTGGTGAGAAAATTCCAAAAACCATTAAAGGTAAACATGCTTCAGCAGCACCAAAAGCCTCAAGTCAATTGTCCATCGATGCTGATTCCAAAGAAGAAAGGGATGAAAAATCCCTGCTTGAACATCATGAAACTGAACCCATTGATGAAAACCCCTTGGTATTGGATGATTCAAACTCTCAAAAGAATGCCTTGAAAGGTAACCCACAAAATGACCAAGATGAAGAAGTGGCAGACACTTGTGAATTACAAATTGATGAAAGCATTAATGCAGAACAGGTCTCTGAAGACATAACGGGCAAGAAAAAGACTGATCTTGACGAGAAAGTCTCTATTGAGAAAGAAAAAGTGGGCAAGGGTAAAACTAAATCAACCCGGGCTCCTAAGTCTCCTGTCCTCAAAAATCTCAAAATAAGGCTAAATGTGACAGAGGTGAAAGACTTGCTACATGCTACTGGAGACGAAGATGATAGTAATCAGGAAGTTGTTAGTAAAAAGGTTGAGGATGCTGACCAAAGTGACGTGCTGTCTGACCCAACAAATTCTAGCAAAGCATGCTTTGGCGGCAGTGAAGCGGAAGTCCTGTCAACTGGCAAAGAACCCCAGGACGCTGCTAAGGAGCTCGAGTTGGTCCAAGCTGTGGAAAACATTACAGGCACTGTGCTACCAACCAAGCCACCAACTCCCCCAGTTGTTCAAGCAGAAATCAAAAATGAACCGGAAGAGCAGAAACCATCAAATCCTGCAAGCGAGACAGAACTCATTGCCGCTATTGATTCTATCACAGGATCACAGGACATACCCACACCATTGCCTCCAGCAGCACAGGCAATTGATCCAGAAGTTGATTCCGAACCAGAGCTGCAAGTATTTATTCCCGAGGAAGATGCCCCTGAAACAGACATGCCTGCTCTGCCCAACCAGGCATTCTTTCAAACAACACCTAAAAAGGGCCCCAAGGGCAAACCTAGAACACCCAAGCGACCCAAAGCTCAAAAGACACCCAAATCTAGAACAGACCAGAAAGAGAAATTACCAGTGGCTGAGGAATCTCCGTCGGATGCAAAGATTGCACCAGATGTAACTCTACCAGCATCGGCTACGGCTGCCATTATTACTGCTACCACTTGGAAGCCAGAATCTGAATGTGTCACAAAGGCCCCAGAAGAGAAGTCAGAATCAAGCTCTCTAGAACAGCTTCAAGAGGCCAAATGCTTTCAATCAAAGACTCCCATTTGCCCCAAATCTCAACAATTGCCAGAGAATATATCGCCATCCCTGTCACCCTCTCCGGGACGTCCAAATATCAGACCCATCCAACCAAACCGCCCTTCAGTTTCACCATCGGACTGGCAAAACCAGCCGAAGGATGTTGAATACCCACCATCCCCAGCCTTGCCTGCCGCAGCCTTGGAAAAACGCTCAAACCCGCCCGTTTCCTCAGAGTTGCCTCAAGCAGACAATACAGAGACTGAGCATGCTACCAGTGATTTGCGACAGATACTTATGAAAAACAAAAATGCCTCACGCATGGGCAATGCAACCCTGACTAGTAATATCCCTGCAAGTAATCTACACAGAGAGCAGCCATCTGAAACTGCTTCACAGTCAAGTGTAATGCTACCCAAATGCCCATTGCCTGATAATAGAATTCCCATCCAATCTCAGCCAATTGTCAGACAGCCAGCGTCACTGCTGTCTCCCGAGTCAAAATCTGTGATCTCTGTGATCGCGTCTACTCCCACCTCTGTTATAAGTAGAGTTTGTCCTACAGAGACTGAAGAAAAAATAAGCACCACAAATCCCTGTGTTGACGTGTCCAAACAAATCTTTAGGCCCAGTATTGAGGACGGAGCATCGTATCACGGACCATCTGTTGGTGAAGAAGGTGGCAATGCCGGGCGCTTCATAGTCGAAACCACCAACCTAAGCACTGGATCGAGTCCAGGCTTGCGTGTCAATACCTCTGAGGGGGTTGTTGTGCTTAGTCACTCGGGCCAGAAAATTGAGGGGCCACAGCGCATCAGTGCAAAGATCAGCCCAATTCCTCAAGCCACGGCTGTTGACATTGAGTCCCAACAGTTGGTTTCAATGCCACAGATAAAGCAAGAAGTATACAGCCACTCCCAGGGAGGCACTCCCAAGTGTCCTCCACAATTGAGTGACCATGGGCATCCAGGGAAGACTCAGTCCATCTCAATCAAACAAGAAAACACAGACTCAGTTTACCAGTCAGGCCCTCCAGGTGTCGTGAAGAGGCTTCCACAGCCTGTTGCAGGTAACCCCCTGGGAGGCTACCACCACCCAGAGTACCTCCTCATGAAACATCAGAAAAAAGTGGAAAGCTCAGATCCACATGGCACAGAATGTGGTAAAAGCACATGGACCTCAGCCATCAGCCCTGCGATCAGTCCCCATCTGCCATCACCTCCAGGCAACCACGTTGCCTATGTGCCTGGCACATCCGGAGATCGAGCCCCTTCCCACCTTAGTGCCGTCAAACCAGAGCCCCGGTCCCCTCGCAAGTCTGGTCATCCTCACGCACAATTTACCAAAGTGTCATCGCCCATCGGATCCTCCTCGCCCAAAGGCATTCCAGTCATGTTGCCTTCTGGCATTGCACCAATGCCACAGTATCTGCATCACCAAGAACAATCTGTTATCATGCCTCCCCACAGTGCTCATGGTGTTGTGGGAAGGATGTCCCCCCACCCGAGTCATGTCAGTCAAGCCATTTCAATGGGACATCTTCAAGAGGTCCGGGTTAATACCCCACCCTTGTCTGTGATGAACTACGGCTTGCATGGTGAACCACTCGGTTCCCCTTGGACCGGTTCTTTGCAGCCCCGACCCGGTTCGCCACAGGCAGGCCGGGACATGGTCCTCAAGGTCAACCCAAGCTCAGTTAGAGGTCATGACGCAGAGCAGGAAGAGGCCCGTAGATTCAGAGTGTCCATACAACAGCTGAAGGCGGAGCCTCATGCACGTGGCAGCCACCCCATGGAACCGTACATGGCGCAGGACGTGCGTGTACTCCTTCGCCAGCAGGCCGAGCGCCCAGCCCCTGACCAACTTGGTGGGCATATGCCAGACAACATGCAGCCGTCTTCTGCAGCCAACATCCCATTGTCGCTGTCCCCCAGACCGCACGTCTTGAAGGGCCCCGATAAGGATGTCGTCAAGTCCATGGATTCAAAGAGGCCGCACGGTTCAACGATGGCTTCTCCCCAAAGAGTGCCGCTGCTTCCAGGGTCTGCTGCATACCCAGACTATCCAGGGATGTACACCCCCAGGGGTCTCCATCAGCCCATGCCAGATGCGGCTTCTGCAGCCATCACCCAGTCACCGGCATCCATGATGCCAGCTATGGTACGTTGTGTCCTTCATAAAGTATTTTAGTCAGCTCAAAGTGTGTGCACTGTATCAAGACTTATCAATGAACCGTCCCCTTGTAGTTTTCCCGCCGTTAGCCACACATTTTTTTTCTCCCTGTGAAATGGAAAAATGAAATGAAGAAAATAAAAAGCACTGATGCAATTACTTGCATCAGCAATATGATGCTATTTACATTTTCAAGTATGTCTTGTATTCCGTGCAGCCATGTCGCAGACATTTTTCCAAATCGGCACATGTTTTTTTCCTCTTTTATTTGCTTTTAAAAAACAATTCTTTTTGGAAATGTACATTTTTCAATATATTTGACGTTTTGTACATTGTAGGAAACTGGATGCTATCGCTTCCTACCTTTTTTATAAACACATTTTTTATCATGCCAGGATTGAAGAAGGGGAAAAAAGCACACCCAACCCGCCCCCGTCAACTTTCCTTTGGTTTCCTCCCAATCAATTGGAACAAACCATCCCATGAGCCGCTATAACACTATAATATGCACAGCAGCAACAACAAAATCCTAACAAACGTGTTTCTGCTGCATGTACTGATCCAATCCTCTGACTCCACAGAACGCAGACTCTCAGGTCAAGGGAGACCCCAAGATGGGCCAGCCGGTCAACATGGTGCAACTATTAACGGTAAGTCTGGAGAGGAGCATTCCAGAAACCTCACTGACCTTCGTTCTTTCAGTCTTGCATTGAGTAACAACCAGTGTTTCTAATGAACCAACTAATCCTGTATAGCAGAGACACCCACACACAAAACAATGACCATACGAACAAAACACGGACCTAGTCACTAAATGAAACAAGTGCTGCTAATGTCAGTCAGGCCAGAGATGATGTCGTGTAAAGGCCCCAACATACTTCACGGTGAGGTGGGGAGCAGACCGCCGTGGTGTAGTTTTTTGCGCTAAAAAAACTACAATACGTCATCAATGTGCCTCGGTACTTGTCGGTGGGACGCTCCCCACCTCACCTCCTGGCCGTAGCCTTGGTTCTTACTAACCGAACTCACCTCGTCGCTGTGATTGGTCAAGACGGAGAGTGGGCGGTCCCCGTTTTGCAAGCCGGCCCGCGAATCTCTCTCGAGACGAGAGGAGACAACATCAGCGTGTATAGACAGCGGCAGAGAACATAATAGAATAGAGGGAGAATAGAGATAGAATAGAGAAAATGGACGAATTTGAGGAAAAGTTGGCCGCGGACTTTGTGTCTCACTTGGTGAGACAAGTTTACATTCGCCGCGTGTGAGCGTGCGTGTACACCACGATCCACTGGATGTCTACGCGTGCACAGCCGTCTCAGCGTGTGTGCTTATCAACGCGGGCTGCTTTGCTGTGTGTGTTGATGTGTGTGTTGTGTGTGTGTGTGTGTGTGTGTGTGTGTGTGTGTTGATGTGTGTGTGTGTTGATGTGTGTGTGTGCATGCACGCACATACATGGCTATGTCTATATGGATTATGACTGTGAATGTGATTCAGTGTGTGTCCATGTGCAAGTGTGTGCGTGTGTGTGTGTGCGTGTGTGTG
>OMKY01045175.1:0-15193 GCA_900302395.1 Bregmaceros cantori
CACACAATAACTACGTACTCTTACTGAAGTTTTATTTTTTTACAAATGCAACAATGTGGGTAATTTTGCCATCTCTGATTGTCTGTTGGATGTTTGTGGATGCCTACGGTACTGAAATAGCAAAAAAAGAAAAAGAAAAAAGAAAAACCTCATTTCACAGAACGTCTTCATGTGTGTCAGCTGTAAATGCTAACTGTGTGTTGGTGTGTACGCATTTGTGTGCAAATGCTTTGCTGACAAGCTTGCATCGCTCTGAACAAACGTGCGTGCACACTCGAGCATGCGCACACGAATGCACGCACGGCCGCCACAAAGCAATTTCTCGGAGAGAACAAACAAGAGATAGAAGATTGTGTCATTGTTTAGTGGTGCGTTACAAGTGCACATCAGTTTCGGAACGAGTCCCCTGTTGGAGGCGAGCCATTTCCGAAGGCGCGCGTTGTAACTTAACTGTTGAACAAAGTTCACATCCCGAGACGAATGTGCTTGCTGCCTGCTAGGATTAGTGGCTGTCCATATTCTCTTTGTGTCCAAGTGATTAATTGTATCTCCGAAAGCACAGAGTGTGTGGGGTGTAATGTTTTGCATGTGCCGCTGAGCAAAGTCCTTCGTGTTAATGCGATGACTCTTGAATGGATAGATTGGTCCCATATTCAGTGTGTTAATGCTCTAGGCTTTGCTCATGAACTGGTGAGCTTTTGGAGACTAACACTTACAAGATGGTCACGATATTTCTTTGGTATTGAGATGAAGCATAAAAGTCAGCCATCTTGAAATATTTTATGGTTTATATATGGCTAACTCTTTCCTTTGGGCAATACCATTTGTACAAAATATTTCATGGCAACACTGTATAAGATGTCATTTTATTTGTCAGGTAGTACCTTAATCAAGATATGTCAAGATTCAAGATGATTTTTATTCGTCTCGAGGGAAATTCGTCTTGGACATACACATACCTTCCACATAACATATAAAGCATGACATTATAAAAAACGTCCCCTGTGAAAAGTCCCCTGTGAAAAGTCCCCTGTGACGTCACAATTCGGTTTATTGAGGGTTCTATGGCGTTCCGGCTAGTTGATTGTCAGAAATACATGATGTGGACACTCCTGTGTAAATGGCAAAACACGCACATAACTCAACTGACATGTGAGTTAGGGTAAATGTCTTCATGATATAAATGTATATCTGTATGTATGGAGAGTTTGCAGAAAAAAAGTTCTGGACTATGTATTCTTGTAGGTACGGAGAGCTGGTAGAAAAAAGGGTTCCAGACTGTGTATGACCCATACATGTTGCAGCGTGGAGCTACCTTCTGGATTCTATACGCAAAATCTGTCATGTGAGTTAGCCTCTCATGTATAGACACAAAAGCGGGCATGGGAATTATGGTGAATGTTTTTTTCAGGATATAAATGTGTATCAGGATGTAAATGAATATATTTCTGAGTCAGCATAGTGCGGTTATCGGCCATTCTGGCCAACTTGATCTCATAATGGTGACCTGGCAGTGGGGAGCTGCCTGTCGGTTTGACAGTAGCTGGTAGCTGGGGAGCCCCTCTCCAACACTTTTGGGTATTGATTCAGACATGCGTCGGCCCGTGCAGTTACTCTGGTGTACCAAAACAGCCTCGGCAGGCGCGGGGACAGGACTAGGCTTTGTCTCAGTTTCCTGATCTCTCTCGGGCTCTAGCCGGGAAGCTTGTCGCTTTTGCTGGGTACACCAGGGGAAATCTTAAAATGAATCCATATTTACTTTATAACTATGCTACTGTTCTGCTGGACAGCAGACATTCCTTATGCTGGGTGAAGCTTGTCTGCTATGCCAGATAAGATGGGACATGTCTTGCGTGCCATTGTGTCACCCAGTGGCTGCAAATATAGATGAATGCATGGCGCACCCGAGCAACAATTGTAAGGTTAATTAGAAAAGATAGTAGTGTTGAATGTGCCCTTGCCCTGTGCCCTGCATGTGCATTTCTAAATGCCGATCCCCGAAGCTATTATTATCGTCATTATCACAATGGGACATTGGTCTATGTGGGAATTGCATCCCATTACTTTCCATTCACTTGATAGAAATCAACAAAGGCAAGGTAGAAATAAGGTGCTCTGGATGTGACTTGGGTACAAGAGGGTGATTGTGGGTCAGTGTGTGTGTGTGTGTGTGTGTGTGTGTGTGTGTGTGCGATGATGGCGATTTTCAGCTTCTGCAATAAGCTCCAGTGGCCCTGGCTCCTCCATAAACTAATTAATGTGTCTAACATTACGTTCAACTGTTCAACACTACATCACTGTTCCACCTTAGACAACTGACCTAGATCAGGAAGCTCCAAAAAGTGCCCATATTAGGGCAATCCACCCTATGTATTTTAACATTATTTGTTAGCATAGGGTGCCTATTATTTGTCTCCTATTTGTTATTTGTCTTGCTCAACTGCATGTATTATTTGTATTAATTCATCCAGTTCCAGCCCTTTTCAAATTCGGCACATCCCAGAGCCGAGGTGTTTCCAACATGTGAGTGTTGAAAAGAAGACCCATAGAACAGTATGTTATGTGTCCTCGTCAACAAAACACATACAAAAGGAAACATCAGACTTTCCTTTATTATCATAACAAAAATGATTGTCTATACCTGTTTCCATTCTTCACTTATAAGGCCGATTCATGCCTCTGACGCATAGCCTCTGCAACCGTCATATCTGTCTCTGTGCATGACCTCGGCCCCCATGCAGAGTGGCAGTATATGCCACTGCTATATGCTCCCTTCATCAGCACCGGTGGTGGCGTATGGCACCCTCTGGCAGTCAGATAGAGGTAATGCACCCAATCTATCCAACGCGTCTTTGGTGGTACTATTCACAAAACTGTGGTAACATGTCTTTGGCACTGAAGGAGTTAATAGGTATAATACTTTAACAATGTTTTATGCACTATTTTGTTCAGCTTTAGTGTGTGTGAGTGTGTGTGTGTCATTTGTCCCTTTTTCACCTACATTTGGCGCTTTTTTGTGCGACTGTGCGAATCATTATTCAATCTTTATGTCATTATTCTCATATGATTTTTGCTATGAGATCAGGAAGCCATGGCCAGTGGTAACTTAATCTTTGGTTTTGCTCTCACAAGTGGGAACTTGTCGACTGCTGACTTGTGACCATATTTTTTTACCTGTGTGAAATGAGATTAAAATTGTGCTGTTGGCAGTTGTTCAGAAGTGTGTTTAAAAAAAGGAACTGTAGCCATGGTGAACCTGCACCAATGTCCTTGACTGTTTGAATGCACAGTCGTATAGCTTGTCGAGCCAGAACCAACAAATTGCACGAGACGGTACATTGGATCTGGATAAATCAGGAGGACGTCGCCCATATACGGACCAATCAGCGCCCCGTTAGGGCAGGCCTTATTCTAATAAAGATCTCATGTGGGCGGAGTTTGCTATGGGCGAGGCAAGATGTAGGTGGAGTTATTTTTTTTTTAAACAATGCCCCTCCTACGCCACTTGTCCCACCTACTGCGCTGTGATTGGTTAACATGATTTGATTGACATGTATACGTTTTTCGACCCTGGTTAGACCAGACCCAATGATCGTTCTAACTCTGTTTTTCCATTGAAGTTCGTTCACGCTTGTCACAGGTGGCGAAAATCCCGAAAATACCGTGTAACTGGATGGAAAGAGATGCGGCATTGCGCAAGAATTGCCACACGACTCTGCGTTCGCCGATGTCATTCGACGCAGATATGCGCGGGCATGGGGGGGGGCCATGTGTGGTCGATGCTCACAGTGGGAGCCAGCCGAGTCACCGTAGCGCCGCCAGAGACTATATGGGCACAGCTCTCCGCTGCCCTCCCGGCGGGGAACCACACACAGTCACTTGCAGGACCATCCCGCATGGTACCCTCTCTACCTCTCCGTCGTCGATATTAAATTCTTTTAGCACCGCGAGTCTCTACCTCTGTCCTTTCCTTCCCAGTGGAAGTTGGTTTGGATACCTATGGCGTTTAAAGAAGGTATCCGATCTAACGCCAACCTTCCTAGACGGGCCACTTGTCACGAGCGTCAACTGAAATTGAAACACCCTTGGCACGCGCACATATTTCGAGTATTCACGCTGCCTGTGACAAGCACCACAAACTCCAATGGAAACACACCTATAACTGCGTGCGATGCATGGACAATTTGTTAGTTCTGGCTAGCCAGGCTAACGCTGTGCCCCTAAGAGACGCAGAGTTCTGTTACCTTTGACACTGGGGGCCAACCGTTTATGGAAAACAAGATATCCTCCCACCCCCCACAACGCCAACATGCAAAGCAAGTATCGATCAGCCAAGTAGTCGTCTCTATAACATATTGATTGGCCAATAGACTTCTCCATAGAGTATCTATTGCTGGCCAACCACGGTCGCCTGGGGGTAGCGCAGCGTCAATAGAGGGGGAGGAGTGACTTGGACTTGCTATGTTCCGATACCTTTCACAGCCAATGCACTTAAAGGTACAGTAGCTGGGATTTATGGTGTTGATAATATCATACGTATGTAGGGTGGATTGCCCTAATGTGGGCCTTTTTTTGCAGTTTCCTAATGTGGCAGCGGCAGCCATGCTGGTAGTTGGATTGTGGTCAAACAAATAGGAAGCGAGCGATACTTACATAGCATTGTCTGTTTAAAAGTGTTCTATCATTGATTCGTCCATGGTAATATGATATCAATCGCCAGCAGATGGCAGCATAACTATGTTGTGGTATATAATGAATGTGTAATTGAAATAATGCCACTTAGTCGTACGTATACTTCCCCGTACATCAGACTACCAACATGGCTGCCGTCGCCAAGCCATATCGTCATTTTCCATTTTTCTTGACAAGGTTACTTGCAAAAGTGGGACGAGAGAGATGGGGGAAGACATTGCAGAAAGGTTGTGACTGCGCCACAGAGCCAGCACAATTGAAGGTTTACCTGATGGAATCACAACAGGCACATCGTTTAGAGGGGATGCTTTAGTCCATGTGTCAAGATGTGACGTTGTGTGATTTTTTATATTATTCAGATGTTTTCACTGCAACTTTCTTAACTAGCGCAGCCACTGGAACTCGATAGAGGATTGTTCTCTCCCTTAATTATTATGCTTATGTAACTCCTCGAAAACCAAATGCAATCAAAATCTGCATGTTGCATAACGCCCAGCGCATCCATCCGGGAATAAACACGCGCCGAAGCCGCGCTCAGCCTGCCTGCTGTGTAGAAACAACAGTAATACGAATACATTAGCCGCTCATTTACATATCCGCCGGTAAATAAGGAACTGTCTGCCGCCAACAAGCCCCGCCTCCATGCCATCCTCTCTGCCAAGGTGCTGCTCGGAGGTTAGAGCGCGGCGCTCGGAGTGAAAATGAGATGCTGCCGAACACCACCGCTGTCTTTCTCCAAACGAGCATCTTCTCATCTCCGCAAACACAACCTAATTCTTTGTGTGTGTGGGCGACAGGCAGACAGACAGGGTAACGGCAAGAGTTTTCTGGCAGGTAAGGGGAGTTACGAAAATGTACCCAATCACTGCTGATGTTGTTTTCTGGGAGATAGAGAGATGCAGACGCGTTAGGAGGAGACCATTGTATTAGTCATAGTGTTCAGTACGCACAGTTTAGGTGATTCAAGTGATTCAATCAAAACCCATGTATTTTAAGAGAATAGTGTGGTTTGACCTAATGTGGACCACTGGCGAATGTGGGACAACTAAGCTCCAGTGGGCCTGGCTCCTTCATAAACTTCTGAACGTCAGTGAAACTATGGTAATGTGTCTAACATTCAGTTCAATTGTTCAACACTACATTTCATTGTCTGCCATTAGGCAACTGACTGCCCTACATAAGGAAGTTGCAAAAAATGGCCCACATTAGGGAAATCCACCCTATAACCAAACTTAGAAAGAGTAGCTCCAGGTTGGAGGAGCGGGTATACCAACGCACTATGTTAGTATGTTAGAGTTGCTGAACTGCGCCAGAGTTCCCAAAGCTCAGAGGACGACCAATTGGTTGTGTTGCGGTAAAGCACTTTGAATTGCTCTGCATGAAAAGTGCTATATAAATAAAGTTTGATTTGATTTATCTGAGCTGTGATGACTTGTTCTAGATCCATACACCACACCGTAGTGTGGTGTGTATGGTCTATGCTTGCTCCATATACATGGGTCTATATTAATACCAGTACGCTCATTAATGTATTAATAAGCATCACAGAGCATCAAAAAGGTCATATCAATTAGATGCCACTCAAAATATGCCGTTCTGAAACCACTGATGATGCAATCACCTCAATTTTAGGCTCATGTTTTGGACTCTAAACTCTATGCACAAAAGCTGACGTAGGGGTTAGGCTGCTTGTCTTTTAATGAGACATTTCTGGATTATTTTACGCTGCGGGGCAGGGGCGGGGGGGGGAGGCCGTTTATGTGTTGTGTGTACTTGTGACATTGGTGATAATCAGTGGTGGGAGTTTGTGTGGTGTAGGGGTTGATGTTTGATGTTTTTGGTTGTGTAGGACAAGGCGGCTTTTGCACCAAGCACTTCAAGGTATTCATACAAACATGTGTCGGCCCGTGCATTTACCCTGGCGTATCAACAGCCCCTACGGACGCTGGGTCAGGAGGCTGGACCTTGTCGCGGTTTCTTGATCTGGCTCTAGCTGGGAAGCTTTTGCTGGACGCACCAGGGGGAATCTTACAATAAACCAATAATGGTAATAGTTTCAAGTAGAGCTCTAAAATTCTAAAAAGCGCTCCCAAATTAGCCTTACAAAACACACAGCACTAGAGGACCCTCTGCTACAAACGGAAATAGTGAAATATGATGATGATTGGGAAACATCCAGTCATCAGATACCAAACTGGAGCCTGGGTTGGGTTTAACTCGAGCTTCTACTCAGCAACAGATTTCCTCCTGGGCAATAAAGTTAGCTTTGGTGGCAGCAGGACATTAGCGATGTCCACTCTGGTGCTGGCCGCATCGCAGCTTCATTGCCAACTGAGAAAGATGTCATCCACATGCAGGAGCATTGGGAGGCCAGACACGAAGGCTAGTGGGTGAAAAATAGTGTTTGTTTGGCCCCCGTCAACCGGCTGTGGCTTCCAATGAAAGAGATTAAGGAATAGCTCGGAACATTAAAGAGGCGATGTTATAATTCGTCGAGTCGATATCATTTGTGCAGAGACATGAATTTGATTTGATCAATATCGTGAGATGAAAAAAAAATGAAGATAATATTTTCATGGCAAGGTTGGGTTGGATCGTGGGGCTGGGGGAGCATCGACACCTGCCGTGAGAATAAACTTCAAAACTTCAAGGAATGAAGTTGGTAAATTCTGGAAGAAAAACAGGCTGTTCAGTGGAAGCAGATCAAACTAGAAGCACTCAGAGATTGCAAACCTGTGCCTAACCCCCTTTAACCTAACCACTAAACCTAACCCTTAAGCCTAACCGCTAAACCTAACGGCTAAAGCTAACCCCTAAACCTAACCTCTAAACCTAGTCTAGCCTAAAATTAAAAGAAAAAAAAAAAGCAAAGAAGTGCGACAGGATTCGAACTCGAGACATTGTCGTTAAAGTTGAGTACGTTACCACTGCACTATATAAGCTGATGCAGAGAAGCGGGGCAGACAAACTTAAGTTGCTGTCGGCAGCGCGTCCGCCATGTTTTAATTCTGAAACATCCTGAACGCGATCAGAAAGGTTCGTAAATTGCACCGCTGGTCAAAAATAGCATCGGCTGTTTGGGAGAGTAAATGTGCCTCGGGCACAGCTGGTATGATGTCACTACAGAGAACCACGCGAGCCGGGAGACGGCGTTCGTCCACCCGCTAATATCAAATAAAACTTTATTCATATAGCACTTTCCAGCAATGTTACTTACAGGCTACAGAAATGCACAAAAATCACTTCTGAATCACTTCTTTCTTTCATCATTTCCAATAACTCTGGAAAATTTCATCCAGATCCGTGCTCAATTTTTTCAGGTGCGGGCGGGACATCCCAACGCAGGTGAAAACTTAGCCTGCCCTCCGCGGGCTCCGCCCCCGGTGCAGGTAATAATCACCTTTAGATAATGCGTGTCAAGGTTCCGAGAGAGATAAAAAAAATAGGTAAATAGATAGATAGTCTATTCATTTACAGTTAGTATAGTTTGTTCAGTCTGATTGCTCAAGTAATAAAGTAACTTCTAAGGTTCTAATGTTTCATATTGACATCAACATCCTTCCACTGCATTCTACTACTTCTACTACTACTACTACTACTACTACTACTACTACTACTACTACTACTACTACTACTACTTACTAGAAGTATGCAGTTACAGCCAACTGTTGAAGGAATGACAAGATATTCAAATTTTTTGTTCGACTTCGGCCCAACGGGTTCAGACCAGGCCTGTTGGGTTTTGGTGGGGTTCCCAATCTCTAGTACATACGCAGTAGTTCCTACTGCACATCGACTGCTCCAGTTATGATACTGTGGAGCCAGGTATTCACCTTTTAATGCAGTGCAGCATGGCAGTAGGGGGTTCCACTGTGTTGGTGCTTGTCTGATGCAGCAGAGTTCCTGCTTGGAAAGTGGCCTCGATTTTTGTCACTCAGCAGAAATCAACACGGGGTACTTAAAGTTTTTGCACCCTGTGATGTTTGTGAAAGTTTGGATGAATGCATATTCCTTGATGACACTATTCATGTCTGGAAAAATATTCCAGTCCATAACAATAACGTCATCATCATTCCCGAAGTCTGTCTGACTTTTTTTCATTCTTTATTTAGATAGATAGTGACAGGATTAAATCGGGAACTGGGATGAAGAGTCGGGGGGAGACATTGCAGTAGAGCTACAACAAATTATTATTTTAATAGTCGATTAGTTGCCAAGTGTTAAAACGATTAGTCGATCAATCGTGGGGGGAAGCCCTCTCTAACCACTCTGCCATCGGGCGCCCCTCTAGTTTTTGTTTTTTGACTGTCAAACAAAAGCACAACAGATTTAAAACATTTTCTTTTTCATGTATGTTGTTGTTTGTTGTTATGTACTGTGTTTTAAGTTCTTATTGTTTTTAAGATAGCATTTTTATCTTTTGCATGGATCAGGTGGCGCTTTTCCAATTTGGTTGTTGTGGTTGTGAAACTGTGACAATGACAATAAATCTCTCTATGGGATTACTCACAAGCAACAGCTGTTCAACTCATAATGTTAATTTATTGAGAGTCATTGGAAGACAAGACATTTGTTGTCAAATGAATGCGATTAAAGTTGTTTCCAGAGTGGTAATTTAAATAAATCTCCCTAAAATGCAATCAATTTTAATTCCAATGAATTATTTTGCTCCAATTCAATACGGTTTCTTGCTCTAGTAATTAGTTCAACTGTAGTTTAACGGCTGCGGCTTGAAAGAAACCATTCATTGAAATTATTTGATTTATTTTTATTTCATTTTTATTTTATTTTATACTACACTAATTACCATATAATTGCATGGTAACTTCTTGGAAGTAATCACTATCTACCAAGTAATTACACGGTAGCTATGATGCTAGTATCAGATTATGACCTGCCTACTGATTCATTTCTTGACAAACATCAGGGTATTACCAAATAACTACCAGGTAGTAATATTTACATTGTTGCATGTTAGTTTGAAGTTATTGCCCACTGATTAGAGATTAACCATAGCTACCATGTAATTACTCTGTTAAAATATATCACTACCGAGTAGGGTGATTTACCAGTTAATTATATGGTTAAATCATACCCAATTTGTAATTGCCAATAATAACCTTGTAATGCCATCATAGCTACCATGCAATTACTCAGTAAATGTTGATTACTGCCTTGCTGTTACCAAGTAGTTACCAGTAGATTTTATGGTAAAAGCGTAGGTTGGATTGTCCTAATGTGGGCCCTTTTTTGTGGCTGCCTAATGTTGGACAGTCAGTTGGCTAAGGTGGAACAGTAAAGGGTAGGGTTGAACAGTTGAACTTAATGTTACGGTGGATTTCCATCGCCAGCGACCAGCGATAAGCCTGTATTCACGCGAGACCACAGTTGACACGATAGTTGTGACTTTGCCGGAGTGGGTCTTTTTCCAAGGACCTGAGACCAATTTTAAGTTATATCCAGCGACGCGGCACAACACCCAGCGATCGTGTCGATCGATGTCGCTCAACATCGCTGGCAATGGAGCATCCTCCGTTGATTACAATGCAGTTTATTTCAGTGTCGCTGGGGGTCGTTGCGATATCGCTTGCGATGGAAATTGGGGGTTAGACTCATTACCATAGTTTGCTTTTACCATAGTTTAACTGCCAAGTTTAGGGAGGAGCCAGAGCCACTGAAGGTGTCCCACATTAGGCAGTGGCCCACTCTAGGACAATCCACCCTACCGTAAAATAAAGCGCTACCGATCAAAATGTAACAGACATTCATTGATGTTGCGTCCTCCACATATTTTTTAATGCTGATCAAGCTCTTACTAATCTTGCATATGCACCGACTACTTTCTAGGCAACTCGCATCCGAGGAAGCCTCCTTAGAATGGCACCTTTTAAGAAAAAAGGCTTTTGTTGGATGTGGAGGTGCACAAAGAAACACAGCTAGTTTGAGCCGGCGTAGCGAGCCAGAGAATCTGCTGGCTCAGCGCAATTTGCGTCGCTAGTAATCTGCTGAAGGGGGAGCGAGGGATCACAGAGTCCGTGCTCTGGGGAGCTGCCGGGCTTTGTGCTAGAGCTGCAGTCTTTAGTATACCGGCTAGCGAGGAAGCACGGAGCTGTTTCTTCTGACGGTATGTTGTATGAGGACATTGTCGGGGGCGGACACACGCAACATAGGCTCTAGCGACCAACCACGTGCCGCAATGTGTGATGCTGCCAAGAACCCCTGATGCATGTTTATACCGAAATAAATGAGACATGCCTATAAGTGAGTGAGATCCTTAGCAACTCAACAAGAATATAGCCTGGCAAGCCAGAACAAATGAATCGTCAAATCTTCACATGCAGCTAGAACAATCATTTGGTTTGGATTAAGCAGGCTCAAAAAAGTGTGTTATGGAAATGTGACTTGTACAGTCACGCCTCCATTGTTCTGATTGGCTACAAGCTGTGACATCATTTGATGTCCCCACCCATCTGCTATAATTCAGTGATACTTCCTGATGTGGTTGTTCGGCCATGTTTTCCTGCTTAGCTCATAGCTTAGCTTAGCTAGCTGATACCCAGCTAATGTCCAGTATAGCTTAATAAATGAACTCTATAGACATATTCCCGTGTCAAGACTGGTCATTTCCTCTACGTGGACACCTTATCTGAGCTGCCGTTACAAGTGTCAATCAAATGATGTTATCAAATCACAGTGCAGTAGGCGTGACAATTAGCATTGAGATCCATGTCACCATTCGTTTAAGGCCCACCTTAAGGTGGCAGTGATTGGACTGCCCGAATTTGGGCGACTATGTAATTTGTCTGCCTGGTTAGTACAGACTCAGCGGACCGTCTAGTCGCGTGTGATGCGTGGACGATTAGTTGGTTCTGGCTTGCCAGGTTAACAAGAATATGCTTCATATCTCAGGAGATCAGGGTGATCTACGCAACTAGTGCCTAGGAACTATTCTCAGCTACTTGTCAGAATAAAGACGATAAAAATGAACAAGTAATCAGACGTTAGTTGATTTGGAGCTGCTGAGGGCAGGTTAGAGTGCCTGACTGTCAAATTGTGATAAATGCTTTAGAGAATTACTGGAACTGCTCCTCACCACTACTCGGCATATCGCTTTCCCTCTATCTCTCTCTCTCTCTATCCCTCTCCCTCTCTCCCTCTCCAAGCAATGCCTTTACTGCACCGCATCCTTGTCTCACTAAATGTGTGTTTTGTGTGTGTGTGTGTGTGTGTGTGTGTGTGTGAATGATTTTGAGTAAATGTTCGGATTATAAGACTGGGAGAGAATACAATAAACGTTAACAGGATTCTAATTTCCGGCCACAGTGACTGAAGCCAATACATAGACAAATTGTGAAATCTCCTATTTCCGGCAAACGTAAAGGTCATCTGGATCACATATTTTAAAAATGTAATTTTAAGGGACTGTTACTCATTCTTGTGATCATATTACTGTAATCTGATTAAATGCTTAATGTTAGACACATTATTACCATGTTTGCTTTTACCATAGTTTCCCTGACATTCATTAGTTTAGGGAGGAGCCAGAGCCACTGGAGCTTAGGTGTCCCACATTATGCAGTGGCCCCCTACTCAACCCTGTACATTAATAATGTACAGGGAAAGAGAATAATCTGCAAAGAGTCATGTCTATAGAGAGCGAGAGTTAATATTTCGATTCATACAGGAATACCTTCATACAGGAATACAGACGATGGTATGGATGCATGTGTGTGCATGCCATGTTTGTCGGAAATCCCCCCCTCCCGCCTACTTATTTCCAGAGCCACACGATCTGGGGATGTGCGATGACAGTCTTCAGTGGAGATCCATGGCAGGGATATTTTTGAGCAGACATTTTTGTGACATTGCACTGACCACTGCAGTCTGGTCTGACAATGTTTGGCTTGGCCACGGCTCATTTGGACAGATGTGACTGGCCTACAGACTGTGGCGCCGTTCCATAGTCTCCAGGCTATTTGTGGGGGGAGTGTGGCTCCATCCCATCCACTCTCTCTGCGCTCTTTCTTTCAATTCTCTTTCTCTCTCCGTCTTTCTCGTTTTCTGCACCCCTGATGCCTCTCCCTTCTCTCTCTCTCTCTCTCTCTCTCTCTCTCTCTCTCTCTCTCTCTCTCACTATCATCCAATCACATTCTAACCTGGCCTACTTTCTCAGCCTCCCTTTCTCTCTATTTGCACTTACTTATGTTGATTGCCAATATAAGTGCATATTTACCTGCCGTCTCGTTTTCTCTTTCTTCTAGTAGTGTGTGTGTGTGTGTGTGTGTGTTCCTTCCAGTACACACTCCACTACGGCTCTCTTGTGGTACCGTGTACCACTCCTGTCTGCGTTGATTTCAATAATCCATCACAGTGAATGTGTAGTCACTTATAGATGACCCCTGCTAGTGTGTGCATGCTGTGGGTTTTAACCATCATGGTGTCTTTCTTAGCTTTATCCACCGACCTACCTTTATGTATACACTCCCTCATGTTGTTAGTATTGTTTGTTTGTTTTGTTTGCAGGCTTTATTTCAAACATGACAAAACAAAAACACACAAGAAGTAAAAAAAGGAGCAATATGCTTATTTAATCATTCCCCTTGTCCTTTTCAGTATTTAGCAATCAGCAATTAATAGCACACACCTCTTGGAAATATCAACATATTTACAAACAAAATAAATGAATACCATGAATACGCACATGGATAAATGTGATAATGCCTAGAAAGCACTTGGAACTCTGAAAACCATTATTTTATAATAATGATAATAATAATAATAATTATAATAATAATAATAAAACATTTTATTTATACCGCACCTTACAACTAAGCAAACGGGAAATAGGAATACAAAGAGATTGAGAGAGACACAACAACAGGGATCTATTTCAATTAGGGTGGATTGCCCTAATGTGGGCCATTTTTGCAGCTTCCTAATGTGGGACAGTCAGTTGTCTTATATGGGACAGTGAAATGTAGCGTTGAACTTAATTTTAGACACACTGCCATGGTTTGCTTTTACCATCGATTCACTCGTTCATTCACTAGTTAAGGGAGGAGCCAGAGCCACTGGAGCGTAGATGTCCCACATTAGGCTCAGATTAGGACAATCCACCCTATTTCAAGTGCAAGCGAGTGCGTATATTTCACAATTGCATCGTTCACAACCCATCCCAGACACAAGTCAACGTAGCCTTTTTCGACTGACTCCTACTGCCAACCTGTACAAACCCCCATATAAAGAGTTAAAATATGCTAATAAACCAACAATGCTAAACAACCATATGAAAATATGCCCACTGTGTGCATAAATAAACACACTTGATGCGGTGAGGTGGAGCCTGTGCATATTCAAGGCTGAATATAGAAAAAAATAAATAAACTCATGCATAATCTAGAAATTAATTTTAAAGTCTGGCTCCACGAATAACTTGGTGATTCCCCTATAGGACAGAGGACTCTATCAGAAGGATGAACATTTGGTTTGCGTTGTATGTAAACAGATCATTGGCCCTTATTATTGCTGCATAGCGGCCACAATATCCGAGCAGCCGTGTAATAAGAAGCAGTCTGTGTGTGTCTGTCTGTGTGTGTGTGTGTGTGTGTGTGTGTGTGTGTGTGTGTGTATGTGTGTGTGTGTGTGTGTGTGTGTGTCTGTATATGTATGTGTGTCTGTGTGTGTGTGTGTGTGTGTGAGTGTGTGTGTGGGTGGGTGTGTGTGTGTGTGTGTGTGTGTGGGTGTGGGTGTGTGTGTGGGTGAGAGTGTGTGTGTGTGGGGGGGTGTTAGTGTGTGTGTGTGTGTGTGTGTGTGTGTGTGTGTGTGTGTGTGTGTGTGTGTGTGTGTGTGTGTGTGTGTGTGTGTGTGTGTGTGTGTGTGTGTGTGTGTGTGTGTGTGTGTGTGTGTGTGTGTGAGTGTGTGTGTGTGTGTGTGTGTGTGTGTGTGTGTGTGTGTGTGTGTCTGTGTGTGTGTGTCTGTCTGTGACTGTGTGTGTGTGTGTGTGTGTGTGTGTGTGTGTGTGTGTGTCTGTGTGTGTGTGTCTGTGTGTGTGTGTGTCTGTGTGTGTGTGTGTATGTGCGTGTGTGTGTGTGTGTGTGTGTGTGTGTGTGTGTGTGTGTGTGTGTGTGTGTGTGTGTGTGTGTGTGTGTGTGTGTGTGTCTGTGTGTGTGTTGTGTGTGTGTGTGTGTGTGTGTCTGTGTGTGTGTCTGTCTGTGACTGTGTGTGTGTGTGTGTGTGTGTGTGTGTGTGTGTGTGTCTGTGTGTGTGTGTGTGTGTGTGTGTGTGTGTGTGTGTGTGTGTGTGTGTGTGGCTGTGTGTGTGTGTCTGTGTGTGTGTGTCTGTGTGTCTGTGTGTGTCTGTGTGTGTCTGTGTGTGTGTGTCTGTCTGTGTCTGTGTGTGTGTGTGTGTGTCTGTCTGTGACTGTGTGTGTGTGTGTCTGTGTGTGTTTGTGTGTGTGTGTGTGAGTGTGTGCGTGTGGGTGTGTGTGTGTGTGTGTGTGAGA
>OMKY01045176.1:0-13401 GCA_900302395.1 Bregmaceros cantori
TTTTTTTTTATTTGTTCTTTCATTTGAATTACTTATTTCAAAAGATGGCATCAATTACAGCATGGTGAGTTCAGTCACCTGCCACTTGGAATTGTACATGGATCATTACTAGTGGTTTCCTCTGTGGCAACAAGCGTTATTGCAAGAAGGCAGTGTGCCTGCATGCCTGCGTGACATGACTGTCTGGTGAAAACCATTAGCTGCAAATCATACCATGGGTTGGACCTTTTTTGTGACAACCATAACATGAATTTATGCACCGAATGTCATATATGTTACACTACGCTGGAATAATTTAATTTGGGGATTCAAATTCTACATGTTATTGTCTTTAACATGTTGAAGTCATAGCAGGTTGGGTAAGCATACACCACGAATGTCTTCCTCACTCAAACTATCAAGCGTTGCCGCCATCAAATTGCCATCACACCTGTACCCAATACTGTCTGCTCCATATGTATTTTTTTTGGGGGGGGGCACTAATATTGTATTGGATATTGTTATTGTGATAGGAATATAAAGATGTGGATATCACCCAATCCTAACATGGTACTCAGTCTATGTGCAGTAACAACTGTGTACTCAAGCACATTAATCTGCACAAAGAATATACATGGTGGTGTACTTCAGGAGCCTTCAACACAGATTTCAACACATTTGCAAACATAAAGAATAGAATCTCTAGTTTCTAAAAACATTTCAGTTCAAAACTGTTCTTCACATTCTAAAGAAGTCGTTTTGTCAAAAAGCATGTTTGGCACTCAAGTTAACTGCTGTGGAATATGAGCAAGGTAATCACTTTTTTGGGGGGTGGGGGGTCAAAGTGAAAGACGCTGTCGCGTACCACATTGTACCACTTGTAAAAGGTGCAAATATTGATTTCTGCAATACTCATTCATATTTGGTTGGGTAGGTTACTTTTTACTGTTCGGTAATTAACAAATCCCTTGGGGTTATAATTTAATGTGATCACTGACACCTTTGGATTCATATGTCAGGGTAGATAGCGAATGACATAAGAGAATGGTAGAACCATTTTCCCCAAAAATAAAATCTATATTTTTATCTCTGAAATCTTTATCTTAGATTTGGATTTTCTAAACAAATGAAATAAAATACTGTTTGCAAAATATGTCCATACTTGGAATTAACACACAGAACTCACTCTTAGGCTTTGGATTAAGACAAGGAATTTGTTCTGTTGTATCAATCTTTTTTTAACCCGCCACCCTTGTTATTAACTAAGCCCAAAGCAGTCCACGCCCAACAATAGTACATGAACCTAGTTAAGAGGGAAAAAAATACTAAAAATACAAAATAACGTGATTTTGATTTCAAGACGCTGCAAGCTCAAGGGCCACAAATTTGACTAAAATATCTTGATTACTGCATAGGCGACACATTAATGAGGAATTAAAGAAACACATTGCAAAGATATACAAAGACAAAAGTGGTTGCCACATGACTTGGTCGGGGTCTGCACTCTATAATGCTTTGTATTTACAAACACGACATTTCGTTAATTTAGATTGCTATTAAATATTGTCGTTAAAAAATGCAAATGCGTAAATTGTTGGCAGGTTACTTGGAATACATCATTTAAATTGATGTAGAATTGATGTTGATGGGCGGTGCATTGGAACACTGACAAATGGGTGTGGCCTTTTGCGAAAATGGCTCCATTTAATGCACATTTATACGTTTACAACCTGACATTGGTGAACAATATTCAACATATTGACTTTTTTCTCAAATTCATAACCATGCACATCTGATTGTAATTCAGCATGCAATCACAGCAGGCAAATGTAAAGTCAAAATCAATTCAATTCAACAATTCAATTCAAGTGTAATCGAGCCTACAGTTCCAAAAAATTACTTGTAATTGTATGGTTATTGATTGATTTAGCTCTTCAGTTGCACTCAATAGGCAAAACTAAGTTAATGTATTAATTTAACTGGTCAATTATTGACTACGTTGCATTTTTTTGTAATTTTGTGATTTCTGTATTCTCATGTCGCACGTTGCACTGAAACCCTGCATTGGCTAAGACCCCGTAGAAAGAAAGAAAAGGAAGATTTTAGTGTGCTGGCTCGTCTGGGCAGACAGTCGTTTTGGCAAAAAAAAACCGCATGTGAGCATAATGTGTGGGGTACTCTGTCCTCATTCAATAATCCTCTATGCTGAATTCCAGTCAGTAAAATTTAAATAGCTTGAGATGATATTTGGGGTAAGTGCAGAAATATGTATGATGAAGATCTACATAACACTCACCGCGCCGGTCATCATTGCCACTTGCGTTCCAACTTTGCGCACTGACCTGAAGACAAAAGGCTTTTTTCCTGCAGTTGGAGTTTAGCACACACTGATATCTCTCTCACACACACATACACACTTTCCCTGTCTCTCTCACTCACTCATCTCTCTTTCTTGCACTCTCTCCCCCCATTCTCTTGCTCACTCAACATCACTCCCCCTCTCTCTTCCATCTCTCTCACTCACTCAGCTTTCTCTCTCTCTCTCTCTCTCACACACACACACACGCGCGCGCGCACGCACAGGCACACGCACACTCCTTCTCTCACTCACCTAGCTCTCTCTTCGTCTCACTCACTCTTTCGCGCACCCACACATACCCTCACACTCACATCAGTTTCTGATGCCTCCTCGTAGCCTCCGGGAGTTTGCCATCCTCAAGCCGAATCGCACACACAGACACACACACATACACAGAAAATTAAGGTTGCTCTCGCCCTCGCCACCAAAACAGTTCAAGTATCCGGTGACGACTGACGTCACAGTGGTCGTTGGCAGGGCTCAATTTGTTGCGGCGTTCAACATGCTGTTGCTTCGGCGGCCGTGGAGAGATACACAGAGCTAGACAGAGAGCGGGCGATACTAAGTTGAACTACGTTGTCTTTTTCTCCCTTTGTCTAGCGCTGCATACTAATAACGCGCACACGGAAAGTAGGTGTACGAAGCTACGGAGCCATAGAAAAGTGTGCAGATGGACCAGACGCGGCGCGGTGCTGTTGTGCTTGCCCTGCACGGAACTGTGATCCCGGCCGTGACAGGAGGAGGAGCGGGTGGTAGACTTGTGGAGTGAGAGAGAGGGAGAGAGAGAGAGAGAGAGAGACTTCACGTTTGAGCTGATGACGTCACAGACGTTTCAGCTGGTGCTGTGTGATGGATTATCATCTCTTTAACTGCCAACCATCATCAAGTTCATGCAATTTCTCCGGACGTGTACATGTCATTAATACAATCGAAAATACAAATATTAAAGTAGAAATTTGAAAGTATGTCATGGTGACTGCGATTCTTAGTACTTGAAGTAATAGAGGGAAATAGTGGCGTGGCACTTGAGCTGGTGGGGGTGGCTGCAATGTTTTTCCATGGGGTTGGATATAAACACAATTATTAAAAAAAAACAAATACATACACAAATCTTATATTGACATTATTACAATCCACAAGTATAATTTTTACAAACTCTTGGCCTATTTGTACTCCTTTTTCTTCTTGTGAAATGCCATCACAAACATCACCAAGGCGTACATCAGTGGACGCTCTTCCTCAGGCAGCTATACCAACTTACAGTTGTGTGGAGTTTCATACGCTGAAGCAATGACCAAGGACAACAAATTGTTTTGTCTGCTCGGTAGGGCATCCTGTCATTCGTTGAATTACATACTGTCTGATAATCGAAGTGGTCACAGCAGAAAGATGGTATCAATGTGGTACAAAACTGAACACTTTTGAAGATAATCTATGCCTACAGCAATTAGTTAATTGTTTTTCAAGAAATAAATAAAAGAATCAGGAAAACTAACACATCGGGAAGAGGTTAATCAACCAATCCCCAAATGAAGGCTACAGGGTATTGATATGTGCCCAGTGCGCTGGGCAAACCCATCATCGTGTAAACTCCGACACATATGGCCCAAACATGCCAGTGCCGACTAGACAAATTTCGTGCAGTCTCATACTGACACCGAGCATTGTCTTCTGTATGCGAACTGCGCTGGAATTGTGTCCGAGTTATAATTACCCATGATGCACTGCACTCGCAATCACCTGCTGCGTTACACAAGCACGATATTGCTTGCCATGGTGGGCACTATTGTAACACAGCTGGAGGCATGTCCACCTCAAATCAGGAAGATGTTAATCAACCTATCCTACCCATGATGCACTGCACAGACACACATTACATAACCAGATTAACCACCAAAGCTATTGTTACCTTGGTGGTATTTTCCCACTGCATTGTCAGAGTGGGTGAGCCGCCCCTATGTGGGGAGAGCATCATTTAAGATCAGTGAGCTTAGAACATTGCTTCAAGATTTGAGACAGACAATCTCACCCCTCAACAAAGGAAAAAATGAATACAAAATACAATAAACAACATCAGTCATTCACTGTCACATCACACAAACCAGCTTTCCCAACGTTCTTCTATTATTAGAGCGCAACAGCAGAAATTTCCAGTCTGAGCTGCAGTCTTGGGGTTTCGACCACAGACCATCACACATCAAGAATTACTGAACAGCTACGAATTGCACAGGACTGATGTTAATGATTGGAAGGCGTAATCCTCTCTGTAACAGGTGAGCATCACCACTTGATGTCGTGAAGGCAGTGATTGAACCAACTGCTTGACTATACAACAACTCAAGTGCTTTATTTAGTACTGTACTGCACTTGATTACATTGCCATTCTGATGCCAAGTGAGAGAGTGAACAGAGGGCATAGCAGACACTGACTGAGACAGTATGGGATTGTACGTGTAATTTTAATCATGGCACTGATGTAAAAAGCCCAGAATCTTCATAAAAGTAGACCCTAGGAGATGCCTCGATCGACATCAATAGTTGAAAATGAAATTCGAATTTCAAGCGTCGGAATTCCTTGAATGCATTATATCTGCTGAACTCTCAATTTTTGCTTGTCGATTAAGATTACATATTTTAACCTCATGCCCTGTCGGTGGGCACTGACATCACATTTGAATATGTAAATGGAACTTCAAGAGCCTCACAATATCACTATTTCGCCTCGGCAGAGTGGGATGAACTGAACACACAAACCTGTACATATGCATGGACATTGTCATTCTTAGAAGCTGCCTAGCAACCCTAAAAATAATGCAAAAAAAGCGTGACTCTCAGTTCTTCATCCCACAAGGTATGACACATGGTATATCATATCACAGCCCTTATGCTGATTAGCAAGGATGCCATTTTTCAAATCTGTGTTATTACTCAATCAAACTTAATTTGAACTCAGTGCAAAGTCCCAAAGTCGGAAGCTCTACCACTAGGCCACTGAAGTGGGGTTTCTCCATCTACTTCCCACCAAATGCTGACGACAGGTGGGCCCCTTTTATGTGTGCATAGTAAATAGTTTATAGTTTAGAATGTAAAATGAGTCACGCTTGGTAATAACAGTAATAATTGGTTGACAGTGTAGACGGCCACCAGTTCACTGCTGCTTTATAGAGCCGTCCATTCCAGGGAATAAACCGGTGCCTGTTAAAGCACTATTTAGTCAAGCAGGGTGCACTCGGTCAAAGATGGTGTTTTGCATCGAAAACAAACCTGTGCCAAACGTTTTACAGGGAATGAGACGCCAAGAAACCCTTTTCTTTCACAAATAATAAACGGTGAAGTCACTTTAGTGATTGGTAACAGCCAGTGTTACCAATCAGTGTACGTTATTTTGATTTTAGTAACTAGCAGAGATGGCAAAAGTTCCCAGATCTCTTACTCAAGTAAAAGAGAAATGCAGTAAAGAAAAACAAGTGCAGCCTTTAAAATGTACTCAAAAGTATTTTTGAAAGTAAAAGGTACTAAATAATTAGTCGCTTATGTCAGGAAATAATAATTTTTTAAATTGTCGTGTTAGTGTAAAGATACATAAAGATGTCACATGTATGCAGTGGTGTTTATATTAGACTGCCTTACCTAATCTTGATAGTTCTTGTAGACCGGTGTTGTTTCCCAAACAAAATAGAGTACATTTATATAGTCTATAAAAGTAACAAGGCTGTTTTTGGAAAGTAAGGAGTAGAAAGTTCTGAGATTTGCGTTATTTGCGTGGAAAATGTACTGAGTACAAGTAAAAGGTCATCAGAGAAATAATTACTTCTAAAAGTACTAGTTACTTGAAAAATGTACATAAGTTACTGTACTTCGTTACTTGCCATCTCTGGTAACCAGTAAACTAACTCGTTATTTATCTATAAACAACTTGAGTTATAAGATAGTTTGCAGTTCCAAAATACTCTTTGCTTAGAGGTGAACACGGCTTCTAGAGACCTGTCACATAGGGGACGTTTATACAAGAATGATTGTGAGGGAAAAAGAAAAGATGTTTCACGAAACATGCCTGCCGTTTATACGCTGCCGGTAATGTCCGGGTCTGATGACGCAAAAGTCTGAAGACGCCTTTCAGAGTGCAGAAGATTGAAAATGATGCATAACCTGCTGAAAACGTGAGTTCATGTCACTTTACATCACCCTCTTGCGCCCACTGGAACATTTTCATGCCACGGAAGCACAGAGATGCATGTAAATATAGCATTGCAGCAGTGAGTGTCTGTGTGTGTGTCGTAGGCAGCGGACTGTCATCCCGGTGTGTATGAACACCCCCCTCCCCCAGAGGTGTACAGACATTACCCACAAACGTTGTATTCACAAGTTAATTGAACGGAATACTCAGAATAGACATGTATTACTCTTGCATCTGAATCTTGCATCACTACAGTACCAAACGGATGGACATTACCCCCACCGCTGCCTCATGTAATCTGTCGACCAGACAGCGCACCAAATCTTGCATTTTTAACTGCGTTGGTTGGTTGGTTTGTCACCAGGATAACTGAAAAAAAGTTTGGTGCATTTCTGTAGCCTATAATTAACATACTTCAGTAATATTAACAATCCCAGTTCTCCGTAGCCGCCATGACTCCCGTGGCTACGTCACCATGTCTGCTGGTAAGGGCGGTGTAAGCAAAGCAAGTCGACAACGCTTTGCTTTGCACCCCGCGCTCACTCACTAACGCATTACTTATCTCTCTCACTCCCTCTATCTTTCTCCCTCTCCGTCTCTCACTCTCTTTCACACATGCGGGTGGGCGCACACACACAACACACACACACACAAAGCACCGCTCATGTCTGCTGTAACAAAAACTGTTACAGCAAATATCGCCCTTTTTAAAATCTGAAATTTGTGCATTGGTCTGCACACATTCTGTAACAATCCTGCTGAGTTTGGCTCGACTTGGTGGTTGCCTGACTTAAAGAAACACTAAAACACCAAAAGACGAGAATGTGCTCACCATTCCCCAACATTCAGCTTGGCGGCGCGGCGTTGTTCAAAGTGTTAATTCATTATTAAATATTAATACATATTTGTGTGTAGCAGACATCGCGCAAGAAAGCTACCATGCGCGCACCCGTGCACACGCACAGTGGACCGATTTCCCCCTGGCATCCCTGATGTGCAAATACAATTCTTCATTCTAGGTTCCCAAAACGTTTTTTAATAAACAATCTGGCCCCCTGACTGATTTCACCCTGGCATCCCTAGTCTAGATGTTTTGGCATCAGTGACCCCATGGCCTTGGCGCAGGTTTGCGCTCTCTGAGTGCTTCTAATTCTAATGTGAAAATAGCTAAATAAATTCTTGAATTTATTTTAGCCGTAGGCTGGGCGGTCACTGTATCGCTGTGCTGTGCTGCTATTGTTGACGTATGATCGAGCTGTGTTCACCCCGGCGCTTTTTTACCCGAGTGACTGACAGTAGGGACTTTCTATGATCTGTCGACCTTCCAGAGGTAGGTGCAGTAATTTGCGCAAGCTCGCAGACATACCGGTGTTGAATCACAGCACCACCCAGTGATCCAGTAATGAAATATCACATACTATTGCGTCTTCATATAAATTAAGGATTCCTCCAGAGACGGCCCGTCTAACGCTAGGATTCAAAGGCAGGGTTTTTTTTCCCGTCCGTCACCCGCAGCGCCGTCCGGATATTTCAGCGGTTTGCACAGTAGACCACTACGGAATGCGGCGCTCTGGTGGACGAACTTGGTATTGCACACGCCTTTTGTTGAAATGCCTTTTTCTCGTTTTTTTTTCATCTTTCTCCCTTCTTGTTTTTTTGACCAGGGAGTTTGCACCATGGCACTCGGGGTGGTTTTGCTTGATCACACACACTGTCTGGACGACATTTATACTTTTAAACGGTTGGGTTTTTGTTTTCATCTTTTTATTTTAAATAAAATGTTTTACAAAACGGTGGGGACCCAAACACATGCTCCCAAAACAGTTTCTGCCGCAAATCTCGCCGCAAAGTTTGCACACAGTTGAGCCTTGCGCAAAAACTATGCATGATAGTTGTAAACAATTCTACATCTCTACTGAAATAACATTCAACCACATGGACAGTTTGAAGCGGACGGAGTGGACGGAGGGAGTCGTGCAAGGGGAGTACACACACACACACAAAACGCACGCACAGGAGGATGCTCCAGAAAAAAAAAAACATAAGACACAATTTCATTTGTCTTTTGATGCGCTGGAGCGCACTGTCCGCCGATTGCTCAGCGCTGCCGTCAATCACTGAACTCACGGACCCGCCCTTCCCACCGGACGGTGCCTGCGGGAAAAATCAAAATAAATGATTTTCTGGCCCGTGCGGGAATGTCTCGCGCGGAGTCTGTCCGGCGTTCATTGATGTGGAGCATACCACGACGGTCACAACACTTTCGTTTTTTGCACGGAGTTCGGACTGCGCTGCGGGTGACGGACGGGAAAAAAAATACTCTGCTGTGGAAACCTAGCGTAAACGAGGTTGAAATATTGAAGACGAGAAGCTACTTTTGCGTCTTCTGTTTTTATCATCCCTGTATATACGTAGCCTGAGTCGGGTCTAATACAGTGAAGGCATTGTTGCAGTGTAGCCACTAGCCACCAATGTAATGAATGAACAAGAATCAAATATATCATAAAGAAGTAACACTATCCTAATAAATGAATACAATACATGTAAGGCTGATTCCGATTAAAGTTGTACACTTTGTTGAAATAAATTAAACGAGGATTCACTCAACAAAATACATTTTTGTTCTGTGTCCTCTTTATATACAGTCTATGGGGGTCCTATTCTACACGCATCTGGATCTGGCAAATATTAAAATGTATTTGACTAAAAAGTCCAATTTGGAACGTTTTTCTAAAGTCACCCAAAACGCTAGATATTTATTCCCTGTGGATTTTTGTGGTGGGTTTTGCCAAGTGCTACTTTAACAAACTGAAGAACCAACCAACAAAATACATACATTTTTAGAAACTGCCGACTAGTTCCACTTTAAAAAGACAAACTTGTTCCTCGGTTTGCCATGTTCCACGAAACTGTGAAATGGCGTCTAAAGACCCCAAACATTTTGAATTATCCTGATATAAAAGACGTATACAGATGTTGTTAGGAAGCCAGACACATGCGGACGCGATAATTAGCATGGACCGCGGCCCCATCTTCAGTCCGACACAAGTATTGCAACTTGATAATTTGACATCAATGCGCACAAACGTCCAAGTGTCCATTCCATACATGATAATGTTAATTTTCGATACAGAATAAAATATGACACTGTATATGGATGCAGAGTGAAATAGCTACTTCCTACAATGAGGAGACATCACAGGGATAACAACAATGTATTCATAAAAACAATAATTAGGATTTGCCATAGGCCGCAGTGTTTTTTTTTTTATTATGCGAGTCATCGCCAAAAATGCCTGGTGGTATTACAGCCGGTGTACATTTTCTTTTTGTGCACGTAAAAGGGCGAGTGACATTCTATACAAAGTTGCGAGCCACTTTGCCCCAGCCAAGATGGCAATCCCATAACACGCTTTCCCAGTCGACTGTCCGCTATAGAGCAGGATTTACGTATATCTATGATCAGCAGTAGCAGCAGCAGCAGCAGCAGTTAGCGCCGCCCAGCGGCCGACGGTCCGCACCACAGCACCACAATGGCGAGCGAAGTGAGGCAGGAGCTTGCACAGCTCATGAACTCCACGGGCTCCCACAAGGACCTCGCCGCCAAGTAAGTAATGGGAACTGATGGATTTCTTCCTCTGGCACTTGCAGGTGGGCGAGGTTGCGGCTGCCGCGGGGGTTTGTTACGGGCGGTGTAAACGCACCATCCCGCCTTGTGAAACGCTAACAGTGGCTAACGATCTAAGCTAAGTGGGCTGGTCACCGGAAGCCGACCTGGAGTTCCCCGCGCCGTATCGTGGCGGCGCCCGGAAGTGACGAGGATAAGGCTTTTCGTTTTTACAAACGTTGCTTATAACTTCACTGAATATGATGATACATTTACTTGCATTTAGGGATAGTGGGAAACGAGAGATGGGGCAGCAAAGGAAGCAACTAGGAGATCGCAGGTGGATTATAGGGTTAGATTATGGAGAGGGAAAGAGTTTAGTGTGGAAGGATGTGATGAGGAAATGGCAGGAGGAGTGGAGTATGGAAAGAAGGGGGCGGCATTTGTTTAGGGTTCAGAAAGATGTATGGGGTGTACGTAGGTGGGGAGGGGGTAGGAGAGAGCAGGTCCCTAATCCATCAAAGGATTTTAGCTCCAATCCGGGCTTAATCCAGGCTTTGGCTCCACAATCGGATTCCAACAACGAAGCTAGCGCCATACGCCGCTCTATCACCTGGGCAACCGATGCACTGAGTCTAGCCTGCTTGGGAGCAGGTTTAAGAAGAGTCTGTTTACTGGGATCAGGCTTATCTGCTACAGAGGAGACTACTTTATTCACTCTACAGCCATAAAACCCAACATACAACATCACATTCATTAATCCATCATACTTTATTTCGTCTGTCGCTTAAATTTGTCAATTATTATTATTACACGAATAACGATCGCAATGAAGTTACTGCTGCGCTGGCAATCTAGGGTATAGGGAGTGTATTTAAATATCTTGTAAATCACTGTCAACTCTGTTCATCTTCGTTGGGCGAGCGGTTAAGGGCGTCGCCTTTTGATCCATAGGCAACCGATTCGAATCCCGAGTCGGACAGACAATTTTCCTTTATGCAAAACACTCTACATGGCAATTGGAGTAATGTAACGTTAATGTTGCGTCTGAGAAGTCGAATTTAGTTAGCGTGTTGCCGCAATTAAACATTAACATTACTAACAAACAATATTTAAATACAAGATACTGAGGAAAGGCAACTTGAGGGATTGTAATAGCTGGTGTGGAATCACACTTATCAATACCAAGCAAAAGTATGACCAAAATCATTGCGCAGTGTCTTCCAGAGGCCGTGGATGAGAAGCTTAGGAAAGGGCAGGCAGGTTTTCATAAAAGGATAGCATGCAACCACATATTTGCATTGAGGAATATTATATAGCAATGTACAGAATGGCAAAGGCAATTGTACATTAATTTTGTTGATTTCGAAAAGGCTTTTGACAGCATACACAGAGAAAGCCTCTGGAACATCCTAAGGATGTGTGGTATACCTTCTACAACAACATCAACTGCAGAGTAGTAAACAGTAGCTTGTAAAGACAGGAGTTGGACAAGGATACACACTAATAATCAATCCGATTTTTAATTAAAAAATCAACAGATTAATCGATTAATCTGCAGTAAAAATGGGCGATTAAAACGATGATCAAAATAATCGTTAGTAGCAACCCTAGATCATATGGAAATAAAAGAACACCAAAGACTAACTTCATTCAAACCAATAATTCTGACAATTAAATGGCTCAACCTACCAACCTTAAAGAGAGCAACACTGAATCAGGATCTCTGGAGGAAGATTACCTATATTGGTGCACATTCTGTTGCAAGTGGTGATGGTGAAATATGATTATTGAATAGTTTTCTACACAATCAGTCTAAACATCTGACTGGCAAAATGAGAGTGGCTGTCAATGAGTGGAACATATTTTTGAAATGTTTTTTTCTGCTTTGAGAGTGCACTCTTGTTTCGAGGTTCACCCTGTTTGTCGTGGGCTGCTTTTCAGGTATCGGCAGATCCTGGAGAAAGCCATCCAGTACACTGATACAGACCAGCTGGAGTTTTTGAAAGCTTTCGTAGAAGCTAGTAAGTCTGGGCTCAAGCTCCTCAATATAAATTGATGTTTATGCCCAACTACATGTTTAATAACTGGTGCTCAAATTAGGGATATCATGATGATGGGATGATTGTTAAATTGTAACTACAAATGTGACGATTATTTAATTGTGGAGGTGCGGCAGATTCACGAAATGGCAATGGCGCCAAAAGGGCCTTTAGCCAAGTAAAAAGGTTTATAAGGAACAGTGAAATAACATGTTTTTATGAAGGGCAATTCTTGTTGTTTTTTCTTCACATACACTTCATAGTTTACTGTTGTGTACTTTGTTGATGGTCTTAGTGCATTTATGGTGACAATAATTTATTCAACAATTTAGGTGTGTTGAAAATGTGCTTCAGAAATTCCAAAAATAATGTTAATAATTTCATGACAATAACCCAATAATTTATTTCCCATCAGAAAAGAAGTTCGTTAGACTTACACCAAAATATTACTGTAACTGTTTGATAAGGACGACTGCAGTGGGGTAATTCTGTCTTGTGTGTGACCTGGGAATCGGTGGCCTTGAAAAGGGAAATGCTATTAACTCTGCCCATGACCATTTATTGCTGTGTACAACTTTATAAATGTGTAAACGCCAGTGATTCTAGGCACTTTGTTATTGAAATGGATCATTCTGCAACGTGGAAGGTTTGCGAGCATTGTAATCACTGGTCATTTAATGATTTTGTATTTGCCGCCACCACGGTAGATCCTTTGGGTTAATCTTTGAATTACTTATTTTTCCAGCCCATCCAGACTGTTTTTTTTTCAGTGCACTGCCTAACTGACTGAGCTACTGGGCAGCACAGAATTACTCAATTATTGTTTGGTCCATAAATTCTGACCTGGTGGATGGATTTTTTTTTTAACCTAGTTATTAGTAACATTACCAATACAGTATTCAATCTGCAATCCCCTTATTTGGATATTTTCCCATCTGCTTGGCAGTGGTGAACGAGAATGTGAGCCTAGTGATATCCAGACAGCTGCTCACAGACTTCTGCACACATCTGCCCAACCTGCCTGACAGCACAGCCAAGGCCATTTACCACTTCACCCTGGAGAAGATCCAGCCCCGCGTCATCTCTTTCGAGGAACAGGTCATCTTGTTATTTTTACTTATATTTTATTCTTTTAGATTGTATTTTTGTCTGTGAATCAAACAACGATAACTTTTACATTAAGCTAGATTGATATTTCATTCATCCCCAAGTAGAGATTACAGGTAGGGAGAGGGGT
>OMKY01045177.1:4768-22434 GCA_900302395.1 Bregmaceros cantori
GACTGTATCGTCAGCGTACATTTGGACAGCGACGTTGGGGCAGACCTCAGGGAGGTCATTGATGTACAGGCTGAACAGTAGCGGGGCTAAGGTGGAGCCCTGGGGTACACCAAGGGTGCATTTCCCTTGGTCAGATTTGTGTCCGTTGATTTGTACATTTTGGGTCCGGTCTTTTAGGTAAGAGGCGAACCAGGTGATAGTGCTGTCCGCGAAGTTGAATTGATTTAATTTCCTGATTAGGGTGTTGTGGTTGACCGTGTCGAATGCTTTCCTGAGGTCTAGGAAGATTGCCCCTACTTTGTGTCTCTTGTCGAGTTCATTCTTAATTTTTTCCACAAGGTGGCAGCAGGCTGTTTCCGTAGAGTGCTGATGGCGAAAGCCAAATTGCATTTTGTGCAACATTTTATTGGATTCAACGTGGCATGTTACCTGTTTGGCGATGGCTTTTTCTACCACTTTGGAGATAGCTGGGGGGATGCTGATTGGGCGGTAGTTGTTGACATCTTGGGGGTTTCCTGCTTTGAAAATGGGGGTGACAGTAGCGACTTTTAGCGCATCTGGGAAGGTACTCTCGGCGATTGTTTTGTTGACAGTTGCGGGGGGAGTGTGAATGCTCTGCTGTTTCTTTTTATGAGGGCGCTGTCGATTCCATATACTTCCTTAGCTTTGGAGTTGGAGAGGGATTTGATAGTCCGGTGGATTTCACAGAGGGGTACTGGTTTCAGGGTGAAGGGGGTGCTGTTAGCTGTGGGGGTTTTGGTTGCGCGGGTTGGCTCTGGGGGAGGTGCAGCATTTACTGTGGCTATGTTTAGGAAGTGTGCGTTGATATGCTGATCCTCTTCTTTACACTATATTGTTTTGTTCAGATATCATTTAGGGAAAATATTTGGTGGACCTTCACACATCAGTGCATATTCTTTGAGCGTTAAAACGGGTTGCACTGATCGAGTTAATCTTTTTTTAAGGCATGTAGGAGGGGAACCACACATCAGGTGCCAGTATGGAATCGGACCTAGCGCAATATCTGGCTTAAACTACTGCCGATGCTGTCGGCTGCTCCACCTCCACCACCCCCGTGGCCGATGCTATCTGTGAAGTTCTCGAGTCAGGATTAGGTATGAGTTCACTTGAGTTTACGGTCACACTCTACTCATTTTGTATTGCATTGGCAGAACAGTGAATTGCATGCTTGTTCCACAAAGGAGGTGGAATGTATAACAAAAGAAGGGAGAGAGGATTATTGTGAGGGATTCCACAGCTTTTTTATTTCTCTCTCCTCCTCCTACTTTCCTCCCAGAGCAAGTTCTTTCTTTTGCTGTGATCACCATGGTGTGTGCGTGTGTGTGTGTGTGTGTGGGGGCTGATGTAGCGCGATGCACCAGCGCAAGTCTCTTGCCTTCTCCTCCACACTACGTTACTGACAGCACACAGAGACAAACGCGCGCACCACACATGCTTGTACGCACACGCACATCCCTCCTCTAACCCGCCTACTCTTTATTGCGCTTCTCTGCTCTCTCCCGCTCTCTCTCACACAGACTCTATTCCCCTTCCCCGCCTCTACTCGGTCTCTCCTTCGCTACCCCAGCCCTCTCTCTCTCTCTCTCCTCAGTTCTGTCTCGCTTTGTCTCTCCCTCCATTCCAACTCTCCTCCTCCCTCTCTGCCTCTCTATCGTATAGCAGTGTGGACCAGTGTGGTGTGTGTGCGCATCACGATAGAGTGACCAAGCCTGTTTGAGCGTGTCTGCCGACAGCGACCACAGCGTCACAAAAAAAGGACAGGCGCACACGCCACTGACAGCCAGAAACAGATACGCAGAAAGAAAGAGAGAGAGAGTGTGAGAGAGAGTGAAAGACGAGGTTAGGAAACGAGTGCAAGTGAGTGAGTGGATAAGCAAGATAGATAAAAAGTAGGAGAAAGAAGATAGAGTGCAGGAATTCCTCAAGACCGCAGGACTTCAGGACTGAGACAGGCAGCTTACTGGGAACTGTAAGTATGCTTTGATGGCTGTGTGTCTGCCTGCCTGCTTGCTGTGGGTCTGTCTGTCTCACTCTGCTGACATGTCTCGCACACTTTTCACCAACTCTTACATTCTATCACTCTGTTTCTCCAGCTTCATTCCTTGCTCATTGTTTTACATTTTTCCTGCCTCCGTCTCTGCCCTTTACTCTGCGTGTCGTTTTTCGCTTTCTATGTCGCTCTATTCCTCTCTGTATATATTCACACAACCCCTGTGGGCTATACATTTAACCCTCTTGTTTCTTCCCTTGCTCTGGCCTCTGGCTTTCTTGTTTGGTTTTGGTTCACTTAGAGATTGTTGTACTACTGTTTCGCTAGTGTCATTGGGCACATTGTGCAATTACAAAACTTTAGCTTCAAAAGTTGGATTTATATCATTATTATTGTTGTAGTTATTGTTAATAACAAGAATAATAATGAAATGAATGCGTGCATCTCTATTTGTGTCTGTTAGCATGCATGTGCAAGACTGTGTGTCAGACCCTGTGTGTAAGACTGTGTGTAAGTCGCTGGAATCTTTAGAGCGAAGAAAGTGAAAGCGTTCTAACAACATCTAATATTTCTTATATTTTCTGAAGATGCTCTTGCAACATGAGATTAAATGGTCAGTTTTTATGACATTTTATGATTATGTGGTGACAAAAGCATGTGCAATAGACAGATGTGCAATTTTCTTGTCTCAATGTGTATATGTACACAGGTATAACAAATACACACACACACACACACACACACACACACACACACACAATAATGAAAGTATATATGAGAAATATATTACTATATAATGGGTGCGTATCATATTATCATAGCACACTGTGTTTATGTAAAAGGATCATGGATATATGTCTACTTCTGTATGTGCGCTGTGTGAGTTTAGATAAGCATACAGCATATCATACATAGCTTGTTTGAATAGCATCACATAAAGTTGTACTCATGTATTGTTTTTTTTCTGAATAAGAGGTTAGGAGATGATGTGCAATATTTGTTTTATAGTCATTGTCAAAATGTTGTCCTTGGTTTTGATTTTCCACTCACTCTAAACTAAACTAGCTCTGAATAGCCTCACCTGCATAATCCTTCAATTCCTGCTCTCTCGTCTCAAAATGAGATAAAAGTGAATTGAGTTCGTCTTTCATCTCACACCTCCCATTGTGTCTCCACCCTTTGTTGCCTCAACATTGTTCTCGGGGTCCTGTTTGCAAGGCGTCGTTTGCGATTCATCTTAATCCTGTAGTGTAGCTCAAGGTTCATGTAAAACATCAAATGATTGTCTTGGGCACAAGAAAGAGCCCTGTGTGTGTCCGTCCATGCCTACGCATGTGCGCCTGGTCATTGCATGCATATGTTTGTGTGCAACTGTCTTTTAATACTGTGCTTCTTTGGGTGGTCTTGGTGCAAAGACTATTGCAAAAGCTGAGTGAAGCGGAGCTTCTGTTTGTGTATGCCTGCGCAGTGGGTGGACAGATATCTGAATACATGCATGCCTGTGTGTGTGTTTGTGGGTGTATAGGTCTGTGTTAAATTGATACGGTTGAAGACACAAAAACAGCAGCAAACCTAAAGGTCAGCCTATTTGGTGCGCATTAACAAATCGTATGCGCACACAAACAGAGGAAACATCGAGCCGCACACTGGGGGATCCACGCAGACACACAGGGAGAGGCCGACATGCAGACGCTTGCAGACACACACGCGGACATACACGTGCAACGCGAAAAGCTTGTCACAGTTTGACTTGAGACAAGATGACCCAGAACAACATGGCCTTTGACCCCTAGAAGACCCCGACATGTCACCCCTTGTTTGACATGCTGGGAGAGGTCAAGGAGACACTGTCTGCCTGACATTAGAGCGAGATAGTGGGGGAAGAAGATGGGTGAGAGAGAGAGAGAGAGAGAGAGAGAGAGAGCAAGAAAAAGAGGCTAAGAGAGTGATGAGAGAGTATGGATGGAGTGCTCATTTGTATGTTTTTGTGGTGCAGGGGAAAAGCAGAGCCGCAGAAGGAATCGCATGACCCGAATTAATTTATACCAAAATGGCACCCAATGGTCTGCTGGATCACTAAACGCAGCTCGCATACACTGTTCAGGGCTGCTGCTGGTTAAATTCACACGTTTTTCGTATCTTGCTCCTTCCTCCACACTATCTTCATATTACACACTTGTCTCTTTGTTGCGGTGGAGCTCTATCGGCAAAATAATGAAAAATACTTGAACAAATAAAAGTTGATTTCAAGTGTTGTGTCAGGAGTCCATGGAGACAGAAATAAAAATTCTGCCCAGCTCTCTGACATGGGCTTGTTAGCCGTTTAAAAACCATGTTAGTTCCATAGGACTTCATGATTATTCAAGATTATGAATTCAATGATGAATTATTCACCACCAATATGGTTTCAATTCAGTCTGGAAGAATTATAGAAAGCTTAGTGGACTGGCCAGGTGAAGACAGGGTTTTATATATTATGGAAGTAAACACCAAGCTCAACGAAAAATTCTAAATGGCTGCCACAAGTGCTCCAGTGCTGATTATTTTCCCACCCGATACATGTTTAAAGATGCACAAAATATCCTGTATAAATTATATTTAAATATGACGTTTTATGTATTGTGATTTTGCGTTTTTTGTATTGTGATCTTTGGCACTTCCAAAAAACAACCTGTTTTTTGGAAATGTACATATTTGTTACTGAAAGGATTAGAGAGAGCAGACGTGTAGCAAAGAGACATGGAGCACAAACAGGCACTCGCTACAATGCTACTGAGAGACCAATCATACGGCCAGTTACACTACACAGGCCAGTAGTGAGAAACACAAAGCACTAAACCACTCGCTATCAAACGGCTGAGTGCCTGGTTGGTCCGTCGCTGGGGTGAAGCTGATCATGCATTGGCAGTCATTGGGGTAGATCTAATCCTGTCCATATTTTATGAATAATTTCACATATGTTGTATGCAGATACATATACAATGACAAGATATTTAATACAGTGAGATTTTTTTGGGAAAGGAACATTCGTCTGATTTCATCATTGTGGTCGGTGTTGTCTGGTGGCGCATTAGCTGATGGCAGACTTGCAGTCCAAATTGTACTTTGTAATTGCAATTGTAATTACTGCAGAGAAAATATGTCTGACATACGCACATATAACATATGTGGAAATCCTTGGGGAAAATTCCAGATGAATCAGGAACAAATCAAGAACCAAGAGCTGCCCTACTGCGACTTACAGCCCCTCGCACCACCCAACTAGAATTGTGTCACTGCTCCAATGCCATTGCATGCGATTGATTGATCGACTTTATGCGAAGGAGTGATGAGAGAAATGACATTGAGAATGACAGCCTGCACAAGCTGACAAACATCATAAAATCATCCCCCCGAGGATAAGAAACCCACAAAATAAGCCTTGTGTCTTATTTCCATTGTTTTTTTTCTTGCAGGGTGCTATATTTATGGCCATGCCACGATCATGTCCTGTAATAAGAATATGAAATATTACGTTCAAGAAATGTCCTTTTAACTTCTCAGGGTTTTCTACTGCTTTTCTTTTTTTGTAAAAAAAAAATCAGGACAAATTGCATAAGGTTGTTGTAAAAACATTAAAACACTGTGTTATGTTAGGGTACTGAATCGCAAACGCTTATGGCAGCTATAGCTTAAATTCTCATATAGCTTTTTGCTAAAATTATTTTTGATATGTATGAAGAGCGTATTTTTAAATGTATCTAAATTAGTGGGTGCCACATTTGGCAGTAATAGGCATGTTCAATGGATGTAAATCAACAACTGTTTTCAGTGGACACTTGATGAGAGTTGGGCGTAGCACCTTACCTGTCTGGCAACAAAACATTTTTGAAAAAATGGAAGGAAGACCATGCTCTATTCCATTGTTAGACATTTTGTCACTGTCTACCGTTAAATTCACCTTTGTTTAATTGGAGAAGTTTAAAAATGTATGTACTGGGGGCTGGCTGTGGGTGGCTGCGAGACTGCTGCTCCTAATCCAGCCCCATTCATATTCACAGCACTGCACGCAGCGGCATGATGTCGCTTCCCCTCACGGTCATATACTGCATCTACGCTGGCCCTTGCTCTCTCGCCCTAGTCACACTAACGCTATCAATAAAAATGAAATGAATGTTGTTTGCGGCCTCAACTCTCTCAAGGGAATAGTTTTGGCCATTTTCAAATGTTCTTTTAGGAATAAATAACGTTTTGGTTGCTACATGCTTATTTGATACATTGTTACATGCTTGAATTTCACCATTCAATGGATCAATCATTGAATCAATCAAACGTCTTCCCCTGAATGGTGACTCCAGCAGAAGGAGAAAACAATGAAATTGAAAAAAAAGTATGCAGACAGCCATCACTTACAAATTGCGGAAAAACAATAATGGTGTTGCACAACAAGGTCGTTACAGCTGGCAAGTGAGCTCATTTATCTGCTTTTTAAAATTGACTTGAATCCCCCCAGAGCTATGAGAGCTGACAGTTTGAAGTCATTCTGTATATCGTTTGAGGGTTGCAGGGGGGCTAAATGTAAAATCATTTCAATTCAGTTGTGATGCTGGGTGTCTGGGTCAAAATGATATTCTGAAAGCATAGACCACAATGGCTCAGCTTCCAATGCATATCTTACGACAACTACATAGGAAGAGTGATATTCAAGACATGAGTGCTGCTCGATATTGTTCCAGAATGAAAATGTTTTTTTTTTCCCACTGTTGTAATATTTGTGTTTTTTTTTCTGAGGAGGAGGGGTGAAGGGGTTGGCTGTCTACAATAACTAATAACCCCCTTAACTAATTTCCAAGCAATGGATAATTGAGACTTTTTCATTCTTGGCAAAGAGTTTAATATTGCTTTAATTATAATAATTACACAAAACATTATTCTCTACATAATGGGGTCATTATGAATTAGTTATTTGGTCCAATACCAGCACTTTAAGACACATTGAAGCAAGTTAATACATTACAATGAGTTCCTTATTTTAAATATTAACACTTACCAAATACTGAATAGAATGCACACTGGTAAATTTTAAATCTGTAGACACTCACTATTTAGTAACTGATACGCCGTTGATGGGTTTCGTCAACTCTTCAATGGTAATAAAACTGCTAATAATCCTCCCCCCCGCCCACAACCCCGGGGGAATGCATGTTTGTCCTTTTAGGTAGGAAAATTATGATGTCTTTGTGCACTCACCTGACCTTACGTCATGCTGAGCAAGAGAATACATACATTAGATTTGAGGCTACTTTCGAGACCCTCAGGGTCGCCATACAGAAGTTTTAAGGAAGGATCTGAATGAGTCAATTGAGTCTGAGTTTCTGATTTTGGGGGGGAGTGAGATCCACAGTTTGGGGTGGGGGGGAGCGGCTGAAGGCACTGGACCCCATGGTGGAGAGACGGTTTGGAGGGATGATGAGGCTGATGGGACAGGCTGATCTGAGGGTCCAGGTGGGGGTGGAGATTTGGAGGAGTTCTGTTAGGCTAACCACCCAGTCTAACTTTCCAACCCCTCCTTGATGGAGGCCATATACTGTACATTGAAAATCATTTTTTTGTTGCCCTTTACATGTCTCACAAGAATACCCCCACGTTTTCCCCCTATTCTAAACCGGTATCTAAACCGTTTGCAGGTTTCTGATCCAGATACATCAAAGTAATCAATGGTTTCCCCGCTCAACGTGAGAACCACCAACATGTTTCTAAAAAGGACATTTCCACCCGGCTCCTTCCTATTCTCAATCTTTCTCTTCATGCCCCCCCTACCAACCTCCCCGCCCTCTCAACTCCCCCTTCCGCAGCCCCACCCGCTCTCCAGGCGGTGGGTCTAATCCATAACTGACACAGTGCATTGTGTCGTTCCATGGATGTGATGTGTGAAGAAAACATGCATTCATTACCAACAACATCAGTGTGCATAAAGATGCCATGTCTCATTCGCTGTGAGCTGCTTTATTGGGAGGGGGTTCGGGGGGTGTAGTGTGTGTATGTGCGTTTATGTGTGAGTGTGATGTGTGTGCAGGTACTGCGGGAGAATGCTGCTCAATTATTTTAGTTGGTGCAAATAACCGTGTGAGAACCCATAGGAAAAGGAACAGAATTGGTGTGTGTCTTTATACGTATTTGCACACATTTGAGACACAAGTATGTGTGGCTACTCATACTAAGTGTGTGTGTGTGTGTGTGTGTGTGTGTAAGCGACTCAATGATTTTTGTGGGGCAAATTATTGTGGGAAAATGTGTGTTTGTGGATGTATCTCCATGCATGTGTTATTTCACACAACTCCTTCAGTAGCGGGACACTTATCCTCATAGGTCTTAATTATGGTGGCTCTTCTAACTAGGGAAACACACCTCAGACTGTTTTAGATGTCTAGATGCTGGAAATCCGCTTTCACACACAGGCTGGGCGACATCCCTGTCTCTGCATCATGCCCTAAACGTTTGAAAAGGGTATGGAATGGGACTATATCATGAATACCACACATGCATTAACAATGTAAGAAGCATTTTTGTTTTGTTTTACATGAATTCAAGCTATTGTTACATTTTTGTATTTTGTATATTTCCATGACAGTCAAAGCCAAAAGCCTCCTTAATTATAATCAAATTCCTCTTACACCGTATTACAGCCTATGGACTGGAGAACAAATGTATGGAGTTTCTCTGGGGGGATTCAGCTAATTAATCACTTTACGTAGCAATTGTAAATATTCATACATGAATGATGAAAACATTAATTTAATATATAAACAAATATAAAAGGACATTAGTCCAGTATTAAAAGCTCAACTTTGTGGGTGTTCAAATAGGAGAACTTGCAACGCCGCCCGTCACAGGCATCATACGTGTGCTGGGTGTGGGTCTCCCACCGACTGCGGCACAGAGCCAGCACAGTGAAGTCTAATATTTAATATAGCATTAGATCTATCCAGCGTCTCACATACCAGCATTACGTCATGTGAGCCAAAGGGAGACGCTGTTCTGTTGGGACGCACCAAGCGCTTGCTTTTCAAGTCCTGGAGGTATATTGTGAGGAAAGCAGACGCTGGAGCCTTGACGATGATTGCAGCAGTCACTGATGTGCTGGTGGAGATGCCTATCAGCCTGCCTCCTTGGACCGGCCAGTCATGTGATTGGATTGAGACGATGATTCAGAGTGGGGCTGATATCGCTTTGTGCTGGCCCAGACACACTGAACACTGAACACTCTTTTGAATGCTCTGTACACCTGAATGACTGGTGACATGAGTTAACCAGAAACCCTCCAGCGCAGAATTCTACCAACACATTAACCACCCTAATGAAACACAAGGGTGTCCATGTAGGCTGAGTAACAGTCTTGGTAGCTGAATTGGGCGCACAAAACGCATACAGTTCTAAAATTTGGTTGCTACAACTCGCTCATCGCTCTGGATATTCTGAAATACAGACAAAATGCAACCCCTAGATTACTCACTTCTGTACTAATGTAATAATTGCATTCGCTTGTATGTGCAGATGCAGACTATTCAATGCATGAGAATTATTGGTATGAAATAGCACAGGCATCCAACCATCCCTTTTTAATATTATGGTTGGTGTGTGTTCCCACTGAATATACTGTTTGAAGACATCTTCAAAACACCACACAGTGGTCGCTCAGTGCCGTCAAAAAACAAAACAATAGATGTTTCTCCAAATGCCATCCTACACCTGGGTGATGCTCCGTTCCATTTGCCTTTTGGCAATAAACACTGAAATAAGTGAAGTAAGTGTGGAGGATGCGTCTGTGTTTAAAATGGCCATTCTCAAAGCTGGTTTGGATTCTACTATGAGCAGCATTAATGGTTAACCCATCTGATGGGTAATTTTCCGAGGGCATGGGGCTAACCACACTCAGTAACTCATAAAGCGCAACACAGAGAGCGGATGATTTGGGCTGTAACTAACAATTATTTTAATAGTCGATTAGTTGCAGATCACTCAAATTATCAAGTAATCTGTTGACTACATTCAAAACAAAATTGCAGCAATTACAAGAGATCGATCTTATTTCATTTCTTATATAGTCAAGTGAAGCTCTTATTTTTGGTTGCAAGCGCCGTTGTTCATCCTTTGAGAGAGATAGTGACAGGATTAAATCGGAAACTGGGATGAGGCATTGCAGAAAAGCCGGAGAGGGTGTGCTGAAATGTTGCTGATCATTTTTATAATCGATATAAACTACTTTGGAGAAGTTTCTAATGTTTCTCCAAATAATTACAATAGATCGAATGTCACAATCTCCTCAGTAGCCCACGAGGATACAGCTGCCTGTAATGATTAGGGGTCATTCATCTCCATTCAAGGTGTGTTGTTCTGTGCCTTCATCTACAAGAGAGACTTTGCGGAGAACATTAATTTCAGTCAATTACAGGGCAATGCCGTTTAAATAAGTAATACGGTGCTAGTCTGCCGGCCATTACACTACTCTGATTATAACTATGCGCGATGGCGCACACGGCCATTTATATTAATAACGACCAGTACTACTGAAGTGGGGAGGACAGTGTTTTAACCTTCTAGCTGATCGTTGGACAGTCTCCTCTATCCAGACGAGAGTCACTTTTAAATTAACTTTCCTGGGTTTCCCTTTTTTCTTTTTGTTTGTAGGGTCACTAAACACACCTTTTATGTTTTTGAATAGAGAATAATTACATTATTTTATTAAGGCAAAAAAAAAAATGTGATTTACGGCCAGAAAGATAAAAATACTCCATTTATTTGCTTGGCACTGTATTAATTACAACAACAAGGAAAAACTGTGGAGTTCAGTGACCTCTCCAGCACCAGCACTACTCATGCACACCTTGTGAGGTGTGTGTGATGTGTTGCACGCATCTGGATGAAATTTTGTACAGTTGTTGGAAATGAACTGATTCATTTTTTTATGAATGTCTGCCTAGATAGTGTGTGACTCCTCAAAACGATCCATACCTCCTAAACTTGCCCCTTGACTGATTGACTCTAATCCCTAATTTAAGACCTAAGTGACCTAACTTTAATTTTACCATGTGCCAGTCACCTAAAAATAACCCCTAATCTCAACCCTAACCTTTTACCCACAAATCTCACCTAACGTTAACAAAATAAACGTTTTTTGGCAACTAATAGACCAAATATAATAATAATAATAGACTATAAATATGCGCAAACTGCGGATTTTGTCTGTGCTCGTGTTTTTCTTCTCCTGCCATGCTTGGAATTCAGATAGGGAAATAGTGAGTAAGAGGGCGCCCGCACGGCGTTGTAACGCACCAAGATGAACATTAATACATAATATTAATATTAATAAAATACAGGTTGTTTGTTACTCTCAAAATATTTATCATGGTAATGAAAGTGCTCCCGGTGTCACGGTGAGCGGTACAGTAACCGATTGTGATAACTGACCGTTTGGAAATTCAGACAGTAACCTCAGCGTCAAAATATTTCACCGCAGTTTACCATGTACACAGATTGCCGTGACACCCCTAGTCACGGGTCAACTGGTCACACCGTTAACCGTTGAGTCATCACGGGTCGACTCGGCACACCGTCATGTCAATTTTAGTGATGGACAACGGGGCTTTACTGAGGCTTCAAACCCTGATTTGTGAAAATGGTTCATTACTCGAGGCCACATTGGTTAGCTGTAGTTTGAATGCAAAACTTTTCTTCTGCTCTCCCGACACTATGTGTAACACCATGTAATGTTTGTCATTTGTCTTCCCACCTTTTTCACAGTCAGGGCACTTTTTTTTGTTTGTCCCTGTTTCATTTTCTGGTGTCAGAAAGCGATCACCCTCCCAGTGTTTTGACTCGGCGGGCGGATCGGGCCAGGCCTCACTTGTCCACTCTGACAAGATTGAATAATGCATGCTGACACGGCAGTGATGTGGGCGGTAGAGTGACTGACAAAGACACCATTGTACTGGCGTTAACATTCCATTGTTTATTTGTTTTGGTTTTTATGCAAACTCTGTCTGAACCACATCCACCCCTGTTTGCACTTGGACAAGGGAGGAAACTAGGGGGTGGTGGCGGTTTCACAAACTTACACTACTGAAAAGTGATAGTTGAGTCAAGTGAACGCTGAAAAAGTGGCAAAACTTCTCTCCATGGTGGGTGCCTGCACATGTGCAGGCATCCATAGCCATTGACTTGATTTCGTGTTCATATAGAAAGAAATAATATCATAGTAATAAAAAACAATAGATTTTCCTGTAAATTTTGGTTTACATTTGTGAAAGTTTGTACGTATATCAGAAGCCACATGCCCTCCCATCATATGTTTTGTTATGTTTTTGTTGAGTAAGGGCAGGAGTTATAAGAATAGGCCTATATTCTTCTTGTTCCTCTTTGCTATGAAATTGTATGTTAATCCATGAATTTGTAGTCCTGTATTCTCCAAGCAAATAAATCATTTTTCAAGTTAATTTTTCTGCACAAGCGTCATTTTCTCATTTTATTGACAGCGTTAGTATGAAAGGGGGATGAGAGACCTTGAATCTCAGTGCATCAACGCTAATGCAGTGTAAGACCAGGGATTGCTACTGCCATTGGCTTCCACACTACACATTCATCTTGTTTCAGTATACCCACTCATAGCATACGCTCTGGCATTAGCCATCGATTGATCTTACATTCAGGTAGGTTTAGTGGGGGCATTTACACAAAAAACAAAAATTCAGATTGTTGTTTGATATTGTATCCGTCGTGATCTGATGTTTTAATGCATGTTTTTTTCCTGGGAATAACTTGCTGGGACCATCTGTCTATCCCGCAAGGCACACAGCCTATATTTTGGGTTGCCATAATGGGCTTGCAATGACAGAAACCCATTGATAGTTTAATTAACAATTAAAATTTTAAATCCAATTATCACTCCTACATTAATTCCAGCCGACACAGTTTATTGCCATGTGAATATGGCCATTACTACAGATGTTTTATGTGGGCATTGTTAAATGTCTATGGTTAATATTCCTGAGCACTGCCTTTTAAAGCATAAACAAAGGACGGGGAGGCAGGTAGCCACCATTAATGAGTGATCTGGACGTGATCCATTAACTTTCATTAGGAACTAGGAACACACACAAAAGAGATTACTTGAGGAGAATTCTCCTTATTTTTTTCTTTGCAATTAAAATTGTAGGATTATTATCAACATTTTTAATGTATTTTTTGGGCTCATTTGGACCATTTTCAGCTTTATTCAGGGTTAGCTGGCTGAAGGCGGAGACTAATCGTTCACACATCACTCGCAACTAGACCAAGCATTGGATCTGGTCTCGAGCGAATCAACAAATCAGATTATCGAGTGTTTGACAGTCGGCCACTTTTTGATACGCTCCTGACCAGACCCAATGTTCTTTCTAGTCGCGATGCGTGGACGATCAGTTGGTTCTGTCTTGCCAGGCTAGAGACATGCTGTTCGTTGAGGGGAGCAAATTCATGCTCATATGTGTGCTTTGTTGTGCACTATGTTAACAAACTGAGCTACTGCGGAACACTTTACCTACCTTTACCTTTTTATCAAATAATGCATACTTCTTTGGCACCGGGGGAGGGTTGACAACTAGCAATAAAGATGGAACCTGGCTCAGTCTCTCGGGGAAATGTCCGTTTAGATTATAAAACTTAATTAAACGTGATCCTGTCCCCAAAACGGTGTCAAGTTGATGCGTGCTGTCAGTATATGTTGAGTATGTTTAAGCTATAGACAGGGTTGGGTAGGTGTGTGTTTGTGTGTATACATGTGTGTAGATGGGTGCATGTATGTATACGTGTGTGTGTGTGTGTGTGATAGATGACTCACTGAAGGATGCAATTGATTATGTTCAATGGAGAGCTTTCTCCCCCCCACTTTATTTATGTCCGCTTTCCAACACACTGGACATGGTCCTATAAATCTGTAGCATCGCACACACGCACACACACACACACACACACACACACACACAGAGTGTGAACTTTGGGAGCATCTCAATCACATATTAGCACCCTTGGTAGTCGGGGTGCGTCACACAGCATTTGATGTGCTGCTATGGTAGTGGGGTGTGGCTCAAGAGTGTGATGCGTGTGTGTGTGTGTGTGTGTGTGTGTGTGTGTGATTGCAGCCAGGGTAAGGTGTGAAGGTGTGACATAATTCAGCCCTCTTTTCGATAAGTAGATGAACGATAGTCTACATTAACCAATATGTGTACCTCTCTCTCTGTCACTGTGGCTCTTGTGCTTGATCTGTACGATTCTCATACAAGTCACTTTTCGTCAATCCTCATCATCATTTCATCTCCCCATCCTCATTTTAAATGTCACTCCCTCCTGCTTTCTTTATCCCTCTCTCTCCATCATTTGTACTTCTCTATGTTTTTCTGTTTTTCTTTGTATCCGTCTGTGTCCTAGAAGTCTGTTTGCCTGTTTATATCTCTCTTCCCCCCCGCTCACTCATCTCTGCCTTGCTCACCCTGCTGGGTGGCAGGCTCCTTGACAGGCCTGCTGTGGGGAGATAGCAGCTCGATTCAATGAATGCGCCTGCTGGTGGGCGGGCAAGTGGTTGAGTGAGAGAGAGAGAGAGAGAGAGAGAGAGAGAGAGAGAGAGAGAGAGAGAGGCAGAGTGAGAAAGAAAATGAGTGAATGAGGGGATAGAGATATTTTTCCCGCCCTGGGAAAGGTCAGTTGTCGGCCATCCAGGTGAGAACTAAAAACGAAGGAAGGTAGAGGAGTGTCCCAACTCACAGCGCTCTCCAAATGTCCCCTCACACTACCCCTAGTCCAGTGATAAGGGCTTTCCTAGTTATCCACTTAGCCTCTCTCCAAGCAGTGCTATGGAACTTTTCTCATGTATTTAAAAAAGTCATCGACACCTCTCTAGATATCTTTAGCAGCAGTGCATTGAGATATCGCTGCCCAAAGCTTCAGAGTTGCTAAAAGTAGATGCCAAATGCAATGGAGACATTGGCTGTGTCCGAAATCGCTCCCTATCCCCTACTCCCTATCCCCTATATAGTACACTCACTTATAGTTCACTCAACAGCAACGACCGAGATTTCGGACACTAGAGATGGTGCCGTCAAAATTATTATAAAATATAATTATAAAAAATATAATTATAAAATTCAACAAAGAACTTACATTCATAACAAGTTGCCGCTGTCGGTTGCTATTTACTCCCACCGTGTCATTTTTATTAAGTTTAGGTCATTTTTAAAACGTCTTGCAATGCATTATTGGTTATATCGCTCCGTCTAGTGTACATCCGATGTTCACTACTTTTTGCGGTGCATTGTGGGATGCTTTCAGTGCACTTTAAAGGGTACATGGAGAATTCGGACACCCCTACAAAATGGCCTGCGCCCCATATAGTGCACTATATGGGGATAGGGAGCGATTTCGGACACAGCCATTATCTCCAAGACATGGAAATGACAACACAAAGGGACTTTAACAAACTCAGCAATTTAATATTCTTGCTACAAGTAGTCTCCGTACCTGGACAAAAAGACCAGAACAAAAAAATAGGTCAAAAAATTAAGTCAAAAAAAGGCTTCCTCATTGTATTGCAATTTGCAACTCTATCTTCCACCCTGTAATGCCAGGTTAAGTGTAGCCACTTTTGTAAAACCGGCGTGAATGACCTGCTTAGTCAAGTGTCTATCGCCGTTAAACGACAAGAAGAAGAAGAAGAAGAAGAAGAAGAAGAAGAAGAAGAAGAAGTGTAGCCACTGGTTGTTTTTTTTAAACATGATGAACAAATGTTCCTACAAAGTAGAGATGTTAAAAAGGTGTTCCTGATTGCATATGCTGATTTGTTGTTCATACATGTATTTACATTAGATCTAAGCATTAGGGGTACAGACTTTTTGGAGGGGGTGTGGGGAGCAGAGAGAGAGAGAGAGAGAGAGAAACAGGGGCAGAGAGAGAGATTGAACAGCAGCAAGTCACTGTCATGGCTGTCTGAAGAGAATGGGACAGGACAGCTGACCCCTCTTAACTCACTGGGCTGGAGGACACACCACCCAAATAGAGGAAAAGGAAGAATCCGGGTTTGTATTATAGTTGTCAGTACGAACTTTGATTTGAACACTGTTTGGATTTTTTTAATGTATGATTTGAACATGATTTTGAATGGAAGTGGGGCATAACTCATATACACCACCGACGTTGCCCGGTAACCGGTGGTACTGTTTTTTTGCCTCACATTTGAGGAGTGATGTTGTTAATATTCGCTGCAGTTATCAAAAAAACAGTACTAGGGTCACCAAATAATTATTATGACACAAAATTACATGTGCACTCATGCTGTAATAATGAAAGGGTTCAGAACATCCTCACATCTCACATTAAAACAATGAAAAATGCCATGGAATTGAGTGCCTGGACTGAACATGCAACACGCCCCCTCCTGGTCTGATGAGGTTACTCAATGCGATAAGGGACAACCACTAAATTCTGGTAAAGTTACCACCGGTGCAGGTTGTGCTGTAATTCGTGGCCGCTAACTTTGAGTAAAACTGCAGCTTCTTCCCAGTGATTCATGGTGGCACCAGCCACATGTCCCCCCGTGTGGTAATCGATGACAAGCAGATCCATTTTTAATTAGTTTTGTAACATCGCGTCACAATTAATCACAACACCCCAATGGATATCATTCATCGGGCTGCCTCAGATCCAATATGATGCTGATGAGTGTGATGATGATGATGGCGGTGATTATGGTGGTGGTGTTGATTAAAGAAATGGGCAGAGCTGAAAGTAAAAGGCATTTGAAGGACTCTGTGCTGGTGGTGGTTGGAGGATGAGCTGGGGGGTACCGGGGCTGTGTCACTTGACCTCCAATGCACACCTGCTTTGTGTGTGTATGTACCTTGAGTCTGGACAATATGAAAAGTATGTCATTAAAAATACATATAGTTAGTGGATAACTATTATAATAATTATCAACTAGAATCACTCAGAGAGTGCAAACCCGGTGCCAAAACATCTAGACACTATTGTGTTACTTATAGGCTACAGAAATGCACCAAAATGTAATCACTGGTTAACAGTGGTACGCGAGCACCCTTGGTTGTATGTGGGATTATAGTCATAAAAAGAAATATTTTCGCAATCTGCCGGAGGTGAGACGCGAACCCGGGTCTCTAGCTTGGCAGACTGTAGGGCTAACCTCTACACTATCTGAGCTGTGTTAGTACCACGCAGTAGAGTGGAGGCAACTGCTGCGTGTTGCTGGAGGTGATCGCAGTTCGTAAGCTCATAACAGTTGTCAGACTATTATGTTACTTGGAGGCCAAAGTTTCATAACTTTTTCTGTTGGTCATTTCCAACAACTCTACAAAATGTCATCCATATCTGTGCATAACTTTTTCAGTTATTCTGCTTCAACGCAACTGAAAAAATAAACTGCTTGGCGCAGGTAATAATAGATTAGAAAAGACCACCAACCTGCCCATTTTGATGAGCAAAAAGTGGACAACAAAATTCATACATTTTGGCCATTGGATGATGACTAGCTGGTTTACTAACTGCCCTCCTTTGATGACTATAAATTCTATGTATAAATTCCTAGTTAAATTCAAATATGATGTAATGTGTAGGTTTTATGTAACACTGTATTAAG
>OMKY01045177.1:23330-36432 GCA_900302395.1 Bregmaceros cantori
GGTTGGGGCCAACCTTCGCGTCTTGCAGGGTTGTGTCTCCTTGGGCCTTGCGTCTGGCGGGCTGCCGCGTCCTTGGTTGCGTCTGGCGCCAGGGCTTGTTGCACCGATACTCGGCGCCTGGCTGGTTTCGGTGCTTGTGCATGCTGTTAATTCTGCACTTGGGTGGTTTTTGTTTGAGCACCGGTGGTGACGTCTCATTCGAATTGCACCCTGCTCGATCCCCATCGCGGTGTGTCTTAAAGGGTCCCGTACATATGGAATATGTAACTGGGTGGAGAGATAGTCTCTGATACGATAGAGAACGTTACGGTTACGGTACGTAACCATGGTTCTCTGAGTGAAGAGACTATCTCTCCAGCACAATTCCGCTTGGGGATTCGTTGCATCAAAATTTAATCAATGAGTGCTAGGCACCCAGGTGCCTTTATAGCCTCATTAGGCCACCTCCACAGGTGGTGTGTCTTAAAGAATTATCCACGTCACCTGACCCACGTGGGGTCAGTTCCCGTACATATGGAATATGTAACTGGGTGGAGAGATAGTCTCTTCACTCAGAGAACCATGGTTACGTACCGTAACCGTAACGTTTAACCCACTACGCCACTGAGCCAGTAATCGTAATGTTTTGACATACGGTGATGTCGATATTGCCCAATTCTAACATATGATCGAAACTGTTAAATGGTTGGCCATTGGAAGATGACTAGCTGGTTTACTAGCTGCCCTCCTTTGATGACTATAAATTCTATGTATAAATTCCTAGTTAAATTCAAATACGATGTAATGTGTAGGTTTTATGTAACACTGTATTAAGAGTGATTTGCATTTATCTGTGAATGACTGGGTGTGCATGTGTGTGTTTTTGCAAGTCATTGAATGCATGTATGTGTGCGTGCGTACGTACGTGCGCATGTCCGAAGACGTTCAGGTGCTGACAGGATAACCCCTTCTCCACAGCCCCCTCCTGTGCCAGTGAGGTGGTAGCACAGCTCAGCTGTCAGGGTGCGTTAGCGCTCCTGTGACACACACACCCCACACGCTGTCACCACACACCACAATCACCTGCACCGCCGTGTGTGTGTGTTTGCTGGTGTATATGTGTGTGTGCGCGTGCTCGCATGCTTGCCCATGGGCGTGAGTGTGTGTCTTAAATGTGTGTGTGTGTCTGTGAGGAGGTTAAGTGTGTGTGAGCAGAGGGTGGCGTGATGGATTGGTTCATGTAGGTGGGTTTCTTTATAGCCGTACCCCTCCTTTCCCACCTCTCCCCAAAAAAAAAATGTGTGTGCAGAATTCGATAGGGAGGTGGTGTGTGTTTGTGTGTGTGGGTGTAAAGAGCAGTGCACACGTGCCTGGCCGTGTGTGTGAGTATTTTATGGTGGGCTGTTTATATTCTCCCGATCTGACAGCACATTATATTAATAATCAAATGTTTATGGTGCGTAAAAGGCACCGGCCGTGTGTGTGTGTGTGTGTGTATGTATGTGCGTGTTTTGGGGTGGTTGGTGGTGGGGTGCTTAAGGTGTTGCGCCAAGGTGAGGTGGCTCGGCAGGTAGGCAGGTGGTGACGTCGATCACGACATCAAAACATTAGTTTTCACCGTGAAGCTTTTTGGTGAGGCCAAGGTGAGAAATTCACAGGGGTGAACAAAAAGGTGTTGCATAACTAGACGCCTATGGAAGGGTTATGATGTCTTCAAAAAAGTTATATATATTTTTTTTAAATGAAGGGAGTAGAGCTGGTACATTTAAAATATATATATTTTTGGGCTTCAGAGCAGACAAAGGGTAAAATAATTTTAATGTTATTTAACGTCAGCATTCTTAATCAATACTTTAAAAATGTCTTTAGCAATTTTGAAATGATTCTATCATAGACAAGAATAGATCCATGCTTGATACATGTTTATTATAGAACAAATAGCTTTTTGAAGTATGCTAATTAATACAGTTGTGGTTGTTGTTTTATTTATTTTCATCCTGCAAAGGTTAAAAAAAAAGATATTTATTACATTTTTATTGCCTTGAGATCTCAAACACCCCCAGCTATCTACCAGGAGTCTGGCTTATTTGGTTATTGTGTGTAATATTTACTCAACAGCAGCTACTTTGGCAGGAAGCTGTTTGCTGATAGAAAGTGTGCAGGTGGCTGGCCTTAATTACCCACAAGTGCCAATCCAGCCTGTGACTAAACATTGAGTCTGACGCCACACACGTGCAACAATTTAATTGTTGGGACCTTTTGCCTCCCCCAGCTGTTATGAATGAATGGGAGTGTAGAAATTTTTAAAGCTTTCCCAGAAATCCTACAAACATGTATTGTGCCCCAAATGTTAAGACATATCTTTCGTATTGTACCATAGACATTTATGTCTATTACACATCTATTTTAGACATTTTCCTACGAAGTACATAATTGCACATTTTGGCACAATACTCGATTACTAAAATATCTGATAGGTGCAGAACTTCTTATGATAAATTCCCAAAATTAAAATTCAATAAACTTCAATGAACAGTAGAAGGAAATATTCCAATACTACCAATTGTGAACTTTACCATAACCATAACAATACCTTTGCCTCGCAGGTCACATAGGCCACCTGCTGCGCTTATTAGACACTGCAGAGTGTCTTTATTTATTTATTTATTTATTTTTGTTAAATGTTTTTTCCAGCCCATTCAGGCTGTTTTTTTTCCAAGCTTTATTTATTAGGGTTAGTGGAAACGGGTGAAGATGGGGGGTAGACATGAGGGAAATACGTCGGTGGTGGGATTCGAACCACCGACTCACCGCGCCATTAAGGCATATGCGTGCTTTCCAGTGCACTGCCTAACCGACTGAGCTACTGGGCAGCACCAGAGTGTCTTTATTAGTATTTTTGTATTTTACATACCCACATGTCTAATGCCCAAAAGGTAAATGTGCAGCTGCACCATAGCGGTCAGAAGGTTTAATCTCTATATTACATAATATCATAGCACACGCCTCTCATCTCTCCGCTGGTCTAAAAAGGGAAGCTTGGCTTTCATTACAGCCTTATACATGCCCACTCTGGTTCCACACGAATAGAAACCACATTAATATTCTGCCACAGACTTTCCAGGTTTCAGTTTTAAGCACAGTTCTAGGCAATTAAACGAAATGAGACTATTAAACATTTGCTTGTTTTAATTTGGTTTAATCTGGCTAGCGCAAATTGGAGTTTGCTGTTTGGAGTTTTAAAGATTATTTAGTGAATTAGGCTCGTGTGATTGATCAAAGGGCAGAGTTGTTATGGAAATAACTACACCACATGATCAAGAAGTAATGCCTTTAATGACGGCTGTGTGAACACAGCATAAGACTTTCATTATTATTCTAATGTGAGCTCATCCATCTGCTTAGTAATCTTTGACGAAGAGCTGACTATGGCACCCCAAAGCTCCTATGAATGAATGAATTAAACATTCATTGTTCTGGGAGGGAAATTCAGTTGCCGTCGAGCTCATAGACAGATCAGGACAGTTAAGGCAATAATTAAGACAGTGAAATTAAAATCATAAGTAAATAGTCAAGACAGTGGAGTTAAAACATATAAATGGGTAGATGGGACAAGGCTATGACTAAAGATGCTCCTCCTCTCCATCAGCTCCTCATATATATTTTATATTTGAATACCCTAGTAAGCCTGAATGGGAAAATGCATCTGCACATATGTACGCCATTGGCGGAGGCTACCATGGCCATACCTATTGCGAGCAATTTGGGGATGAGTGCCTTGCCCGGGGATTCAAACCACCAACCTTTTTGGTTTTCAAACTTCTAATCTTTGGAACGCCCACATTACCAACTGTGTTACAGCCACCCGTAATGATGTAGACAAGTTTCAGACTAAGCAATCGTGACAGGTAGCCATGTCAGGCCAGTTAACTGTTGATGAGATAACATCTACAAATGAACAAGATTTGATCATAATTCCCCACAGACCCTCATACGAATGACAAGAAGTGAAACCTGATGCCATACCTCCAGCCCACGTACTAACTGCCTCTTGCACCTTCAACTATGGTTTTATTGGTTTACTGCAGAAAAAAATAAAACGAATCGACCCGTTTCTCTCGCCTACCAACGAGAGGTCTGTGAGTTGATAGATGGAGACATCACCCTGATTATTAGACGTTCCCAAAGGCTTCCTCAAGCAGACAGTCACGCGTGCATCTGCTACACATTAACGATGATGTTGTGGCGGCCAGACAGAGAATGCATTCCTTTTAATTAAGCAATTAATTAGTTGTGACACACATCGCTCATTGTGAATGTCTCACTCTGGTGCGCGAGTGAGCCACAAGACGTTCGCAGAGCCCGTCGGGCCAGGGTGGGATGAGTTCCTCCGAGGGGGAGTTCTTCGGTCCGGCGTGAAAGGCGTAACCAGTTGATAGGGTGATTCTAGGACATGATCTATGACAAAACAGGCATTGAAATAGAAATAGAAATGATTAAACTTAGATATGTAAAGGGCACAGCTATTGGGAATAGGTATAGTTTCCTGAATCCATCAAAACTTTCATGTGATACACATAGCTGCTTGGAGGCACGAAATGATCACTCTTGTTAAGCTGTTAACTAGGGCTGCAGAGCCGATCGACTAGTTTATTAATCAAGTACTCAAAGTACCAAAAAGCCCATAGATGAATCAAGTTCTTGGATAACACACATTTTTTTACCAAGATACGTATGCTATATGCATATATAAGAGAAAATCATTAATTCCACTCAACACTCTGGCTGCCAAATACACAAGACTCAAAATGGGCATTTTTATCTTTATTTTCATTCATGGATTTGATTGACAGTGAAAGAGTTAATAATGAATAACAGAGATGTAGACTGTAAAGTGAAAACCCAGAGATATATTTTCAGAATAGCATTTTAATAACATTTTGGAATGAATAATTAAGACGTAGTCTAACTAAATTAGATCTAAACCTCATTTAAACAGCTCATACCATACAAAGGAGGAAGCAATCTCCATCTATGCAGCCTTTTCCATTCTAAACACATGCCTTTTGGTGCATTTAGTAATAAATAAATTACTAAATTACACATTGACACACCAATGGTCATTGGGGGCAATTTGTTCAGTGTCTTGCCCAAGTACACTCTGGCATGGGGACTGTCGGAGCTGGGACTCGAACCAACCTTTCGGTCTTCAATGCTCTGATCGTTGAAGCAACTACAACTGAGCTACAGATGATCAGAATGTATCATTTCTCATGGCAAACCCTTGGAATGACGTGTATCTCCCAGTGAACATATTCGGAATAGAAGGCATTCATTGGATGCTCATTAGGATTTGAATTATTTAAATGACATCAAACAAATCTGAGCATTCGTCACCCAAAATCCAAACATCTGGAAGTTGGTTCGGAAAATGGAAGAAAGCTGCATGGATGGGAATGGTGTGCACGCTATGACGTCGTTGGTTTCTATATAATCTACCACAGTCAACGCTTGCAGCTGTTGCCGCGGCAGTGGAGAGCGGCTGCTTGGAGTTGAATAGGATTGAATTTCTCCCCCGTCCGTTCACCTTATCGTCAGTCTGAGGGGAGCTTAGACGGGGCTCTCCTTTCTACCCACAATGCATTTTGTTACTGGCACAACCCCTGATACCGGCTGACTGAAGGTGAATAGCCATTCACCACCAATATGCAAAGCATTGTGGAGAGGAATGCATTGAACACTTGTGTGTGTGTGTGTGCGCGCAGGCCTGCGTCTCAGACATTTGAAATGGCAGAAGTCATTCATTTATTCAGTGACTCTGATGAGTGTCCTTCATCCTATGTTGCCCGCCCCCCTCACTCTCTCTCTCTCTCTCTTACCTCTCCCGCTCTCTTTTTCTCGCTGTCTTTGGCCTCAGCTCTCTCTACCCGTCTCTCTGTCTTTATCATTCTCTATCTATAGTGCTCTTCCTCTACCTCTATGTCGCTGCGGCTCTCTTCTCTATAGCGTTCTGTCTCTCATCTTAGTTCTTTAATAGTGAATCTCCTCTGCTGAACTTCCCTTTTAATCTCTCTCTCTCTCTCTCTCTCTCTCTCTCTCTCTCTCTCTCTCTGTCTTTTTTCATACTCATTCCTTTACTCAATCATGTATTTAGATACACACATGCAGCTTCGAGAGCTTGTGGTAGTTCGATATAGCCAGTTGATTATAGTAGTATTGTAGATTTAATATAGGACATCATTATAGTAGTGTTAGCATGGCAGATATAGTTGGATGTGTTTGCGGGTATATGTGTTTGTTCATTTAGGGTTCTTCATTTTCTCCCAGTTCCCCTTTGCTGCATGGTCATAACGCACACAGACACACACGCACACACACACACACACACACACACACAAACACATATTTTTGTGTGCATAGTCCAGTTCATCTGGGGTTCTCCATTCTCTCCCAGCATCGCTGCTGCATGGTCAGTATTCAGGCACAGAGTTGGTGTGGTTTGGCTGTTATCGCCCAGAGCACAATGCGGTATCCTTTCTGAGGCAAAGGCAATGCCACACGATTTCATGCCTGATTTTCCGAGGAATCAAGGCATCCAGTTATGCCATATTGGAAAAGAATCACTCTAGCAAGCTGCAGGTTTTCCATCCACAGGGGCAGCCATACAGTGAAAGCCTGAAAGCAAACCCTCACCTTCCACCAATATTTTGATATTTCAGTTTGATTATTATTGATTATTATTCAGCTAGATATGCCCTCATACAATATATGCTATGTGTTACCCATATTATGATACATTTCATTAAAGCTGGGTTGGAAAAAAAATGATTTTCCGCTTTTTAATCGATTCACACATTAATTACTGATTATCAATTCGTACTTCCAAAGATCTTTTTTTTTTTTAACATTAAAATGTAACATGCACGCACACTGAGGCAACGCCACAAGGCCAGCGTCAAGATCCCGCTCAGCTTGAGGGGTACAGAAGATGGCCAGTGGCGCTCTGCGCACCGATACCACCCGTGGACTTGTCGGGTCCGCGGCATGCGACTCTGAGGCCGGACGCTTTAGCTCTCCCACTTACAATACTTTTTCAGTTTAATATCGATATAATACAAGTTTTGATATATTACTTCTCTACACAATTATGAAGTGAACGAAACGATTTAAATGCATTTTTCATATTCAATAACATTAACCTCTGGATTGAATCGAATCAGAAATCGGTTCTGAATAGGATCAAATTGTAGAGAATTGGAAACAAGTGATTCTGAAACCAAAAAATCTGAATCAAATCGACTTTTGAAATTTGAATCAAAACCCAGCTCTACCTTTCATACAAATCAAATAGTGCCTTTTGACCTATTTTCTCTTTGAACTCTTCCTTTCTGCTACTGTTAGGCCTATTATATACTATATTAGTATTATGTGGACATGTATGTTAAATTAAAACCTAAGTTATGCCTGTGCAATATGTATGTCTGGTATAAATAAAGCCAATGACTGACAAATATTATATTTGGCTAAAAATAAAAAGTGGGGTGAAACACAAGACTGGCCCAATCGGTCCTGCCAGGATACAAAACCAGGGCTTGTTTTCGGAGGTGAAATACAGTCATCCATGCTTAAAACCAACATAATCTGAGATCTCTTATAGTTTTTGTTCCGTGTTCGGCACTGCAATAAGATCCCTTCTTCAATGTGCGGTCAGAAATTGTTCTCACCCAACACATTCATGGCAATTCAATAGAGCCTGAGCCTGCTGAGGCAACTTGCAGCCACTTGAGCTTCAATAGCAATGGGAGGGAAGTTTTCTTCTTCAGGCCTCTGTGTTTTCATCAGCTCACTGCTATTTACACTAACCCCGCCACTGAGCATAACTATGTCTACATCAACACATTCCTGGACACACTGAGTGAGAGTGAGAGAGAGACAGATGGAGCGCGTGGTGGATATTGTGTGGGCGGTTGAAGCGTCCTCACCGGACCCGGCCAGTAATTAGACTCTGTGGAGCATGGAGCAATCAGGCAGCACCACAGGTTAAATGTGCCCTCTCTAGCCACTCTATGGACCTCCTCAGTGATGGAAGACCAACTCAGCTCTGATGGGTCCGTAGTGGGGCCAGCAGGGCTTGACATTAGCTTTGGGGGAAGCACTTGTCCTTGGGACGAGTACAATTACCTTTCACTTGTCCAGGTCTGACGCGTCTGGAATGACATAGCGCTACGTAGTGGTGGCTGTGCTAATCAGCTCCTGCAAGCTAGCCGGTTTGCTCCAGACTACATTGTTTCACAATAGAATTCATTGTATGGCGCAGTGCGATACACACCTGTCAAATCACTGCATTAAAAAAATGAATGCTGCCGATCAAACCCATGTCAATGCAAACTGAAGCATGGCATGAAGAGTGCAGTGGTGCAATTCTTAGGGAATGTTATTGATCAATGCTTATTGGACATTTGTAAATCTGATTCAAGTGAGTAATCAAGGAAATGGTCATTTAAACTCACGCCTACTGAGCAAAGCCTCTATACTAATGCAATGCTGAATCACTGATTAATCTATCAGCCACTGCATCTTCAAGCTCTTATATCTTCAGGCCAGTTGTGTGTCAACAGCAGCAGATGATTAACTACGCCCTGATAAGGCTTGTGGTAGATCCTCTGTGCAAAGCTGCAGTTTTTGGTGTCCCTGAGCAAATATACAACATACGTGTCTAGATCTTAGCGTTTACAGCTGCCAGGCATCAAGCTGTCCATGATGTTGCACTGACCAATCCATGATGAATCCATGAGCTGCTGTATCTTCAATTCTACAACTCCAAATCCTTCAACACAGCTATTATTGCTGCCAAGCTTTTGAGCCAGTTGTACTGCACATCAGAAGATCTGCCAAGTCAGTAGTACTAGGTACTACTATATGTGGTTTTAGAAGCACTGCCTTAAAAGCATGCTTGTATAACTGTTGCAGCTGTACTATGTACTTTTTTGTTGATTATTTTGTCTTTGAATGAAAGTGATCTGTTTCTCTATGGGCTAGAATAGGCAGGGATTATGGTCATTGTTTGAGCTCCAAGGCACTGGTGCCTCGACCAGGCCAATATTGCTATCTGTCCTCCAGTGTGCTTGCTTTTTGTGCTGGTGCGGGTTAATGGAATATGGGATGACAGTTGCAGAGAGTCTTATATCTCATTCAATCACCAACACTTTTGTCCAAAGATTTGGCACCAAAGTATCTCTGAAGAAGGCTGAAATAGTCCGGTGTGAAAATGTTTTGACATGACTGTAAATAAACCGTCATATGAACTTGTACATCAATTTACTCTTTTTACATCCATCATGTTGCCTTGAATTGAACATTTGAGTTACCTCAACCTTCTAAATAATTTACACACACACAGCTCTGATTACATCGATGTACCTACCCTATAGGGAAGATAAACAGGATGCATGCGTATGTATGTGTGCTTGCGTGTGTGTGTCGGTGTGTGTGTGTCTAAGCACTTAAGTATGTTGTGCAAAATAAGGTTAGGAGTCAGCTGGCACTCACCTGCAGTTTTCTACTGCGGGCGTGGAGGTGGAGCTAACAGGGCTAATACTAACGCTAACAGGGCTAATGCTAACGGCTAACAGGCTAATCACTTCCATTATCTGTCGCTCTGGCCGCAGGCTAAAGCTGATAGTGGGGCAGACACACAGACACTTATCTCTTGCTGGTCGACTCTTAAGACACATACACACAAACACGGGCACACACTCATGTCGTTAATGTATGGTTGTGTATACATATAATGCTATGAACACAGGAGGTAGAAGAAGGCACAAGCAGGAGTCTGGTTGTCTGAGGGACTCTGTGTGTCTCATAGACGCCGAGCATCTGTGTTATTGCACCCAGCAAATCTTGCAGATAATTGAAGCAGAAACAAATATTTCACTATCAAAATGACTTTGCAGTAAATTATCTTGCTTATGCCACCAGCCAAGCTAATAGTTGTCTGACTCCTTTATAAATAACTGTAGAAGTTATTTCTTGTCTTGTTCTGCAGATATAGACTAGGAAATGCATTTTGTTGATCTTTTGAGCGTTTAAGGTTCACACAAAGCGCCAGTGTTGATTTGTTTGACTAAAGATGAACTGCTTTATTTCATGTTGCCGTCACACGATCATGTGGGATACTACAGAGTGGTAGAAGTGTGGAGCAGGGGAGTCCGCAGCCCATAACGGTTGTTTCACTGCCAGAAAAGCAAGATTCCAACACACCGGTGAGCAAAATTTGTGATTCATTTGAAGTATGTTTTCCCAAAAAGCCAACAATTTTCTATAAAGATCTGTTCAAGGCAATCTAAAGAACCAATGGCAGATCATACACTATTCTTAACCTTAACCATGCAGATCTGTCATTTAGCACAAGTGAAAGGAGTTGTATTCATATCCATAGACTGTATATTAATACTGTCAAAACCTTATCCACATTCATTTACATCACATTGTTTTGAGGCCAAACTTTTTTCCAGGATGGCCCAACTCTCCCCTGCATGACGTAACTTGGTGCGGCGAATATTGGTGCGAAGGCGGGCAGATGTGCTAACTTGGCAGCCTAACAGTTAGACATCTACACCTATTAGCACTGTCATGCTGAGAAGTAATGGGCTATAACCATGGGCATCTGCTGACAGCGGAACCAGAGAAATCGCAGCGCTAGTCTTTCGCTTTAAGAATTTTGTACATCCAGGTTGAAGTGCTATGTTTTGACTAGGTTTGAATGTTTGCCCAGGGGTTTTTGTGTCTGTAAAAAAGAAGTGCAACTAAAATATACTGTGCGCTGTTACAGAGTGATGCTCATATAACCTTTTGCTGAGATGGAGCGAGGGAAAGAGAGGGACCACCCCGCCTCCTGTGTCAGCTAGAAGTGATCCCAGATTAAACTGTGATTAAATCCAATTAGCAGCAGCAGGTAATGTTAATGGCTTCTGGCATTGTGGCGCTAATCACACGACACCGACGGCCCACCGCGTATTTGATCTTCGCCCGCAGCCTCGGTGTGTGTTTGTGTCTTTCCTGATGTGGGTCCCACGCGGGAGATATGACTCACACGATGGGAAGCAGTTCAATTTTTAACCAGCATCAGAATCAATAAAACACTGTGTGCTGGTATTTCCGTTGCAGTTTGTCAGTGGTCAAAATGTCAGTCTTAATATTTCTGTGAGTTGTGCATTTTTTTTTTTTCACATCTGCTCTCATACATCATTACTTCTGCAGCTAAAATGCTAGCTCCATCTCCTCAGTTAAGGCAGAGTGGATAAGTGTTCTGTGTACTGGTGTATGTTGTTATTTTAAATAACTGCTACAGTGAAAAAATGCTCTTGTTATTTAAAATGTCTGCTACAATGGAAAAAAAAATACTTTTGTTTTACATGCTGTAACTCAAGAAAACCGGAATCTGTTTTTAGTTAACAAGACACATGTTTTATATAAAAGTGGTAGGCAATGCCTCGGCGCTTGACACATGTGGATGACAACCAGCCTTCCAATATGAAATAAACCAGTACAGAAGAGTTTATAAGACCACCATGGAATTGTTAGTGTACAATCTGCAATAAGTGCTTATTACCTTACCTGCGCCGGGGCTGCGCTGCAGAAGCAAGTTATGTTTTTGGTCGATAATGGGTTGCTACACATACTTCTAGCGCTGAAAGTACTTATGGCACAGTGCTTCTAGTTATGGTTATGGTTAGTTATGGTATATAACTGCAGGTGCAGCCAAATATTTTTTTGTGAATTGGACATTGGAGTGTTTAAAGTGTTAAAACTTGGAATTTCCAGGAATATAATATACATTCATGAACAGTATTCTCTTTGGAACCCTGTTCTTTATTATTCACTTACTAGTCACCATAGAAACAGTTCTGTGTGGGCCCTGGGTGTGTGTGTGTGTTTTTGTGTGCTCATGCTTTCATGTAGCGCCTGTGCCGCTTTCCCGGAGGAATACAGCAGACAGACGGGAACTGCGAGAACGTCTTTATCTGCCGGTGGTGAGAAAGCGTGTCTTTGTTGTCTATATACCGGGCGGGTCTGCTGACCGTCCCTTCTGCCCGTGAAATCCCAGGTGCTTCACTAATTGAGCGTTGAGAGATGAACACTTTTTTTTTACTTTTCTTTTTGGGAACATTTTGAGTTAGATAATGCAATATGAAAAACTGAACTCGAGAAGTTACACAAGTTACGTAATATCAGAACTTGTAAAAAATACTAGAGCTGCAATGGATTAATCGATGATGATGATAATCAATAACGATTTCATAATCGATTAATCAACAATGATTAATAATTGTTTGCTCCTCTGCTCAAAAGTGTTTGACAAATGTTGCTCCTCATTTCCAGTGTCATGGCCCCATCCATTCACTTGGATGTCCCGAAGCAACACAAATACGAGTAATCCAATAAAGATAACATATACGCTTGGGTGAAAAAAAAGCAATGATACAAGCTAGAAAAGAGAATAGAATAGAAAAGTGAGTGAGCAATGTGCAATAAGTGAAGATAATAAGACCCCAATATTAGACAATAAAAGACAATAAGTTCCCAATATGTTTCCCAATGTTTCCCATTATTAACAGTTCTAATTTTGACGTAAAAATTGGATTAAATGAAACGCTTGCAAACCTTGTAAGAAACAGATTAAATGATTAATCGTATGTAAAAAAAAATGTCTGATTAATTGATGTATATCAAAATCCTTAACCTTGGTTGCAGGGAAATAATTTAATGGTACATTCACTGTATAATGAAATATGTCTCATTTCTTTGTGACCAAGGGCTACAGATAATGTTGGTTGTAGGGCTAATGCCTTTCTATAAAGATAGATGGCGTTCATCAGAAACCTGGCATGATTTCGCCAGTACGTGCAAATCTCTACTTTCTAAGAAATATTGTGATTAGAATTTTCTAGATTATAAATAGACATCTTTGGCAGTGTGTGTTTTCTGGGGCTGGCTCTGTGGCACAGCCCCATACACTCTTGTGCCTGTTCCTTGGTCTCTCAGGGCATGTAGCTGTTGTGAGATCGATTCCCGTCTCCGGCATAAGTTGTAGATCTGCTTCCCTGCTCTCTTGCGCCCCCCC
>OMKY01045184.1:0-14443 GCA_900302395.1 Bregmaceros cantori
CACAATTGCTATATATATATATATATATATATATATATAGATATATATATATATATATATATATATATATATATATATATATATATATATATGCATATATATATATATATATATATATATATATATATATACATACATACATACATATATATATATATACATGCATTTTTAAATGCAAATTCAAGGACTAGTTACTTTTTGCAATCTGCGGCGACTACTACAGCATTCAGAGTTTGCAAACCTGCGCCTAACCCCTAAACCTAAACCCTAAACCTAGTCTAACCCAAAATAAAAATTAAAAAAATAAATACGCAAAGAAGTGCTTGCGACGTGATTCGACCTCGGGACGTTGGCGTAAAAGTCAACTACGCGCGTCCGCCATGTTTTAATTCCGTTCAGGAATGGCACCACCAGTCAAAAATGGCATCAGCCGTTTGGGAAACTAAATGCGCCTCGGGCACAGATTTGAGAGAACACGGCCACCCGTGACGCCACTACGAAGAACGGGGATCCTTCACCCGTTAATATCAAATCAAACTTGATTTACATAGCACTTTTCATGCAGAGCAATGTTACTTATGGACTACAGAAATGCACCAAAGTTGAATCACTTCTTTCTTTCGTCATTTTCAACAAGTCTGGAAATTTTCATCCAGATCCATACTCAACTTTTTCAGTAATCGAGGGGCCAATAGTGCCAACAGTGCTTAGGACTTGGGCAGCACGATGGTGCAGTGGTGGTGAACCTTGCTGCCTCACCGCTAGAAGGTTCCGGATTCAAATCCCAACCAGACCAGGCCCTTTATGTTACATTTGGCTGCTTTGACAGCTTATAATAGAAAGACTCTACTTTATAGGAAAAATGTGATTCAAATTTTCTACATTCAAAATTACATTTCTACATACAAAAATATGTACTTTAACATCTTTGGCAGTATGCGTTTTCCTTAAGACGTCTGTGGGCTACTCCGACACTGAAAGAGTTAATTTATTTAATTCAGGTTGAATTTAGGCTATTTCCTAAGTTAGTTAGTTAGTTGAACAACTGCAATTCTCTGAAGTCATCCAAAAGAAACTCCTCTCCAACCCTCAACATTACTGTGTTTCCGAAGGCAAGGTGAATTGCAATGGTTTGATGCGCAATCAGCACAACACGGGTGTCTATGGGTCTACGGACCCTGTGGAGAAAATTGGACTGCGTAGTGTCGATCATATCTCAGCACCCATGGTAAAAAGAACTCGACGACACACACACACACACACACACAGACACACACTTCCCACTTCTATGTGAAATATGATACGAGTTGCCATTAGCCTGCCCTTAAAATTCGCTGGGCTTTCTTCAACCCTGTGTGTCCTTCACACAGACTGGCGCATGAGTGTGTGTGTGTGTGTGCGAGCGTGTTTGGTGCTATACTGTATTATTATTATTGCCGTGGGGAAATTTGGTGCTGGGGTTCAAGTGAATTCAATCAAACACGACAGATTGAGAAAGCGTGCGCTCGGGTCAGCAGCGGATAATTTATTTAGATATTTCTCACGGGGCCACCATGGCCGGTCGAATGACTCATACAAGTTGACGTCGCGCTCGTCTTTTCCAACAGAACTTGCTGTTCTGAACGCTGCCGTTTTGTTCTTTAAGTATACTTTTGCTTTTTTTCAGTGTGGATGCAGAAACGAGACTGACTCACAAGTACAAGAAAAAAAAAAACCAATGCATTGTTTGAGTATGGCGTCATGTACCGCGTGACATGTCTGATCAAAAAAATGGTTGCAGTGGAGGGATGCTATCAATGTGTTGTCTAGCACTCTAGGACTGGTGTAACGGATGTGAAACGGTCATGTCATTTTAGCAGTGATTGAACCGACAGTAAAGGGCTGACCAGCCAATTACCATGGGCAAGCGACTGCTATTTGTAGTCCTACCTATGTTCTGTGTGACTAACGGTACTCAACCCTCTACCACCCTCCTTTTTGTCCCACTGCATTGTGGGAACTCCCACCCTCTCTCTGATTGGCTAGTACTGTGCGTTGTGTGTGATATTTAACTGCAGCTCCCCCTGTTGTCTTCTTCTGTTACACTGGTACCAGGCCAAGGATAGCTTACTTGCCTTGTCAAACCAGGGGGCTTTAGGGGAGGCACGGAGCAACAAGAGAGAGAAAAAAGGAAATTATTTAAATTATTTATTTTATTTTATTTTTTATATATTACAAACGTACAGATTTTTAAATGTGTTTTAGAAAGGTCTTACAAACATACAGATGTTATTTAAATGTTTTTATTTTTATTTGGGGGCGCGCAGTGGCCAAGCGGTTAGAGAGCACGTCCCCAGGCCATATGTCGAGCAGTGCCACAGGTTCAAATACCCTGTCTGGCTTTTCTGCAATGTCTCCCCCAGTTTCTGATTTAATCTTGTCGCTATCTCTCTCTCAATAAAGAATGAAATACGGCGCTTGAGCCCAAAGAAATAAATAAAACCTGCATAGAATATTAATTGTTTTAGCCTGTGTGGAATAAAGCAGCTACAATAACAGTAACAGTTTCCGCTAAAGTCTATTGCTCTGTTCTCTCTCCTTCTGATCAAACAAAATGTAATTTTCCTGTGGGGATAAATAAGTATCTGGTCATTTAAAACCTCTTCGCTTTTGAAATAAATGAACAAAACAAAAAACACTACTGCTGCGTCAGTCATGATCATATATGGGCAGGGTAGCCATAAAAATGACTTAAGTAAAACTATTGTTAACTCAGCAAGATATTACTCAAGTAAAAGTCAAAAGTAGTCATCCAAATAGTTACTCAAGTAAAAGAAAAAAAAAAAAGTACTCAAAAAAGTTACTTAAGTAGCGAAAGTACTGAGTAACTTGCGTTTTTTTTTTTTTTTTTAATTAGCACAAATTCTCAAAATGTTATTGAATGCCCCGAGACCAAGAGGCAGAGAGAGAGAGTGCCCGAGAGGGTGAGAGAGCGCGCCCGAGATGGAAGGAGAGAGAGAGAGAGAGAGAGAGAGATCTGACGCCAGCTAACGTAAGGAGTAGCGAATTGTTGACATCTCAATAGTAGTGAGTAAAAAGTGAGTAAAAAAAGTAGTTTTTTTCACCTCAAATTTACTTGAGTAAACGTAGATGGTAACTTGTAAAAAATGTACTCCAAAAGTAAAAAAGTACACAAAAAAAGTAATGGAGTGAATGTAATGCATTACTGCCCATCTCTGGTCATGATGCATACTCGCTGCAGTGCGCACGGCCCTGGGCGCCTTAATGGAGCAGCGTGGAGTGGGCCGGGGCTCTGCAAGGTGAAGAACAAAAGGAACGCAGCAGAGCTGGAATGAGACGGGGAGATTAGACACATCAAACCTCTCCCCACCCCCCTCGCTGCATCCCCCCATCCCTGGAAGCTTCTGATGGGATTGGCGGCAAACTTTACGAACCCGACACAGACGCTGTTCGGAACGTGTAACCAGAACCACCCTTCGTTGACCCCTTCCACCTCCCTCCTCACACAGACCCACAAACAGACAGGGTTGCGAAGGGTTACTTTTGAGAAACTATTTTATTTCCACTAAATCATTTGCTATACATTACAGGTGTTCAACTCATAATGTAATCAGAATTCATCCTGAATTAAATAAATTAAGAACAACGAAAAACACATTTAATTATTTGCTGTATGATTTTATTAAGATACTTTTCGATAATCCAAAAGTACGGTATGGGATTACTTGGCAGAGTGGTTAGATCAATGTCTCCCCCCGACTCTTCACCCCAGTTTCCGATTTAATCCTGTCACTATCTCTCTCAATAAAGAATGAAAAAAAAAACGGCGCTTGCATCCAAACAAACCCCACACAACGTGGAGTACAGTGAACATGCAATGCATTATGGGAAAACCATTAGAGACTTGGTAAGCCCAGGTGCACACTATATAAAGTTGTTTGTCTATGGCTATCGGCTGTGCAGCCTTGAGCTATAGCTTCAATTGCAGTGTTTCTGAATTGACATTTACCGTTTCAACTCCTTTAGATCGTCTATTGATATATATATATGGAACTGCAGGGGAAATCAAAAATTGAAGATATTCACAAATGTCTCATTCTGTTTCCTGTATCCGGGACTAGCATGAGAAGCCATGCTAGCCATGAGAAAATGACATCATTCACAAGAAAACAATAGTCCTACATTTGTGGAGACGATGCGGTGCAGATTGTCAATTTCACTATTCACATCTTTTTTCCTGCGCTACGACAGGCCGGTTGTCCTCGACCAAGGAGCTCCACGGGGGTGGATAATGAATCTGACAACACAATGGTCACACAATGTGCACAATGGAGCTGCAAATGGCTATTACACGGCCCCGCCGTTTTCCCATCGGCTCAACCCGGCCCCCGTCAGGTGCAGCCACCGGTTGCCTCGCTAATGGCGCCTCTCGGCGAAGCGCGTGCGTCGTGTCTTTGTGGTGTTTGGACGGCGAGGTTCGCTTTGGTAGCTAATCTTGCGTGGCGCTGTCACCAGAAAATTAAATGCCCCATTAGAATGACAATGCGCTACATCGTGTCAGTCACGGATGACAATGCGAAACGGCAGCTTGATAGAAGAGCCTGTGTATTTTCCCTCGAAGCCAACAATGATTTTTTTTGACTCCATTCAACCGTCTCAAGGAACGGTCTAATAACTGTGGTCATTATTTATTTATTTTTTTTAATTTTTTTTATTTGTAAGTCTTTAATGGCAGCAAGAACATTTTTGAATTTGTAAGTCTTGAATCTCCACCTCCCCTGCAATCTCCACCTTTCACCCCCCAAGTCCATCAATGTCTAGTCGTTATTAGCCAACAGTTAACAACGTTTTGAATTATAGATTTAAATGTCATGTCGACTTGTTCTGGCATCAATAAATGATAGAGCAATTATAAAGTCATTTCCTGTGAAACACCAAAAGCTGCTTGGGTTCCATTTCCATGCCAGGCAGGAATATATTAGTTTCAACCTGTGGTGAACTTCTAAGAGCACTTTTCCAAAGAGCTCAATCACGTACTGGACTCCCAACTTTCAAAGTATAGCTGTCAAGTGCTTCTAAAGTTGATAATGGTTTGCCAATGATACATTGTGTGATCGCTGTGCCCTGCGTTGTTTGAGTAATATCCAGGGCTTGAAAACGAAATTATTTTTAAAAAGTTCTATTCCGAACGTTTCAGGCAGGCCTATGTTTAATGTTTTCGTTCTCAGAACCGTTCTGCCACCAAAATATCGGTCCTGAACCGGTTCAGAATGCAAAAATTGTGTTCGTTCTTAAAGTTCCTTATATTGTGCAATGTTAAGTTTAGATATAGTTTATACAAAATATATTTGGTGGACTTTCCACTCCTCATAAAATTCTGTAAAATTCTGTTCTTTTTCGGTTTTCTTGAACCGGTTCGAAGCCCTGGTAATTTCTGTCACACTCTCCTCTTTCAAAACACACACACTCGCCCTTGTATACCCAACCCTGCAAACAGGAAGCTGCAAAAAGGGCCCACATTGGAGCAATCCCTATATATGGTATGTGATATAGCAAAAATATATATTTGAAAAGTGGAATCAGGTTTATAAGATTTACAGAAGGTGTGCAATAATTAGGTGGATGACGACAGGATAATGACGTCCATATTTAGCAGATCCTCCTTTTGCAGAAATAGCAGGCTCTAAACACTTTCTGTGGCTTCCAACGAGGGCCTCAATTTTGTTTGAAGGTATTTACACATATCTACAGTAGGGCTGCTACGGCTAGTTGACGAATTGTTGAGTAATGTATTATAAAATGAATCATATCCAACTATCTCTTCAATTAGAAGAAGACGCGAAGAGGTGCCGATCCAGTGATGTACTATTCAGAGTTGGCAGATCAAGTCCTGACCATTTGCGTTGTCCGCCTCTGGATTTCTGCCTTCCACCAGTCCCTTGAGGTAGAGTAATGAGCCAGATTTTTGGTTATTAGTTTCAACCTGTGGTGAACTTCTAAGAGCACTTTTCCAAAGAGCTCAATCACGTACTGGACTTGGAACTTTGAAAGTACAGCCGTCATGTGCTTATAAAACTTTCAAATATTTTATAAAAATTTCAAAACACTCACACTCGTCTCCCGGAAAAACAATTGGGTGAAAGCCCAAAATCAGGTCAGGACAGAGAGGTAGGCTGATAAAACTAACATTGAATTTTTGGTCCGCCATCAGAATCAGCGTTATGCCACACATGCAACCATTATACACATTATACACATTACACATTATACACTTGTAATAATAATAATAATTTTACAAACAAGTATATAGTATAAGTGGCTTCTGTCGCTTTCGCATAAACCCCTAAACTATAGCACCGAGAGATACCCATCTGAGATACGTCATCAGCTGGGTTAGGTTTGTAACATAAAAAAAATGTAAATACACACAACGTATTAACTATTACGTGGGCCGGGCCGCGGCGAGTCTCTAGCAGACTTGTGAGATTCATGAAGCCGCACAACGACGCTAACATATTATACAAAAATAAGTTGGTACTGAGAGAGAGATTTCAAATCTGCACCGTAGTGGTACAAAAAAATAGTACCGCCACTGGCGAACAAGCCAACTACATTTCCCAGCGGCCCCTGGACCCGGGAATCTAGTTAAGACACAACAACGATCTATCGGTAAGTTGGTGATTAAGTATGATTATGTATGTCTAATGGCTCTGTACTCTGTCCTAAAATAAAAATAAAATTAATTAATGCATTCATTCATTCATTCTCACTTCTTTCTTTTGTCATTTCCTATAACTCTGCAAAATTTCATCCAGATCCATGCATAACTTTCAGTTATCGAGAGGACAAACCAACACGGCTAAAACCATAACCTGCTTCGTGGCTACGGTAATTGAAATCCTGCGATTCATGTTAGTCTGAGCCTTGGTTAACCCAGGCACTGCTGGGTACCCTGCTAGTAGCAAATAAAGTGATACAAGGGAAAAGTGATACAGGGAAATTCTCAACACCCAGTGGTGTTATGCTAAAAAGAGTGAAATACATAGACATAGAATTATTACTTGTTATTTCCTGCAATAATATTCAGTTGTACATTAATCTCAGAGTTCAATAACATTACCACAAGGTTGGAAGAAAGTGTTTTAAAGTATGTGGGTCCTAGAAGAAAAAGAATAATCTGGAATAAGTGGAGAGAGTAAAATAAGGCATGGTAAAAAAAAATTAACGCTTGATCTTTCTGTGTTTCTCAACCATTTGGAAACTTGACTGTGAAATGGAATGGAGCCAGAGAAAAAACACACTGTGTGTTTCTTTTCATTTAATTTTAGTGTAATTTATAATTAACGGGAATAATGCAATCTCCACTGCTTTTCAGAAGTGTCAGAAGAACAAAGGGAAAAAAAAAATAATTGTTTCGCTTCGGTTAATCAAAGAGGCAAAGACTTCTTGCCTGTTTTCCTCTTGCAAGTTTTAAATAAATGAATGATATGATAGAAAGGGAATGGGGAAAAATATAAATTTAAATAGTTTGAGGGCTCACTATCCTGTTGTTCATCACATACGTATAGAGATGGAAAGTAGCAAAATGCAAATACTGAGCCGATTTTTTATTTTTAAGTTATTTTTCTCGCCGTTTTTCATTCTTTATTGAAAGAGAGATAGTGACGGAGAGGGTGTGCGAACCCGCAATGCTGCTCGGCATTACTCTGCCACCGCGCTCACCCCTTTAAGTCGATTTTTAAAGGACTTTGTAATTTTAGAAGTATTATTTTCTCTGACGACATTTTACTTTTACTCAGCAAATCAACATAAATAGCAATACTTTCTATTCCTTACACTACTCAAATGATCCTTTTTTACATTTTATATACAAGCTTTATGAATATATGCGACACCAACGTGCGAGAGCGGTTTTGGGTTTTGAAAGACAAGGAGACACTATGTGTGTATGTCTGTGTGTGTATGTGTATCTGACTGAATGTGTGTGTGTGTGTGTGTGTGCGCGTTTGTCATTTACTTGCAAGGACATTACAGCGAAGCCAAGTTATTCATTTTGTAGCCCGTGGCAGTGCTACTCACAACATGGCTGTACATTGTGTAATTGTATAATTATATATATATATATCACACACACACACACACACACACACATACTGTATTTTCCGCACTACAGGGGCACATTTAACTCTTTTTAATTCTTTCATTTTCAAACAGTGCCTCACATGCAGATCAATTCTGTTTGTGTTTATTGAACTAACAGTGATGTTGCGTGATTCATGACGCTTTGTCAAATACAAGCACCGACTGGTTTTGACTCTACCACCGTGCCACACCAGTTGAGTAATGTCAGCCTACCAAATGAATTAAATTAAGTTTGATACTTGTGTATGGTACACTTTTTTTGTTACACTGGAATGTGATGTATGACCCTCTTACCGGATAGTCCCAAGCTCCATGTTTAGAATTTTGGTATGTTCAGTCCACTCTCTTTTCCCACTTTCACTACCCCTTTCTTTCTTAATGTGCCTTGGACAGGTATATGAAAGTTTGGAAATAGGCAATTTGTTGATAGTGTGCCTTATTGACATTTACATTTGTAGATAAATGTATGATTTTTGTTACTCAAGTAAGCAATCTGAACATTTGCCATAGACACCATCAGCCTAGCCATGCTGCGACGACCAGGTAGCCCAGCCATAAAGCGCTGGAGGGGCAAGTGGAGCGTGCGGCCGACGCTCGCGGCTGTAATAACAGCAGCCGTGAGCAATCTGCATGTCTCCTGCTAATAGCTAAATCTGCCAGACCACCTGTTCCCAATTTACCGCGCGCACCTCAGACGCCGCATCGCACAGCACGCAACCTTTACTTTGAGCGAGCTGTGTTAGCGAGCACAAGAGGATGATCGTTGTTATTATTTGAGAAGTGATGAGGTGATGGTAATCTCTCATGCTCTGTGGAATTATATCAATTTTAACCCTAAATGATATACTTAGATCCAGAGCGGGACTGGGAAAATGATTCAGGCAGGGCATTTTTAACCAAGACCAGGCCACCACCAGGTAGACAAGGCCACCATGACTATAATTTCTTGTCAATTTCGGGTCAAGATTGAGGGTTAATTGGCTTCTCCCTAAAAAATGTTTTACAATTAAAATTATTCTCACGTGCCCAGTCCACAATCAGTTGTGACTACAAGGCCAATAGGAGGGTTTATATACCATTATCCACCTCCAAAACATTGAAAAAAATGAACATTGTTTAAAAAAAAAAAAATCTGCCAGGCCACTATAAGCTATCAGGCCACCGGGCAAATGCCCGGTGTGTCCTACTGCCAGTCCAGCACTGCTTAGATCCACAACGGTTCAAACTCTTCACTCAGACCTACAGAGCATCTCTACTGGCGGACCAACAGATGATCTCTACGGGTTGACCAACAGGGTTACACGCCTGCATTCCGAAGCCTCTGCATTCCGAGATTAATTTTGGCGTATTATTTGCTGCGATGTAAAGTGGGAATAACGATTCGTTTATTTTGTTAGGGTCCCTCCAAAACCTTAATCCAACCCTAACCTAACCCAACTAACCCTAACAAAGTAATCAGATTAAGTTTGAATCCCAAAAACAACAATCGGAATGGAGTTATTTCAAAAAGGTGGGAACCCTCCCCATACTGGCCCGCTACTGGCGGACCAAGAGAGGACCAGAGGATCTTTACTTGTAGAGAGTACAGATGACCTCTACTGATGGATCAACAGAGGAGCTCTGCTGGTGAGGTCCTGTCTAGATTAATTCGGTTACACGCCTCCATTTCGTTATTCCTCCGTTCCGAGGGTTCTTCTCTCCGACAGCTATATTTGGGAGTTCCACAGTTCCGACATGTTAAATTTGCAGCCCCCACATGGAAGGGCTGCGGTTGCGAAATGCTGGACTGGAAAGGCTGTTCCTAACCCTAACCCATATTAGAATGCCGGCGTCCCCTGACCGAATGAAGGTCAAAAATGCCCGCACTGACACCTAGTGGGGAGGGACGTTGTAGTTCAGATGCATTGCGGTAGATCAGGGTGGAGAAACACCAAAATGGGTGGGTGCCTCCCGATTAATTCCATAGCGGTGGCAAGGAGGCGGAATGCTATCGTGGGGGTTCCAATGCACAATGAGAGAGGTCTCCGTACTGTATGTAAAGGAAGGGATCACGTCCGTAAACCGAAGCTGCTTTAGACGGGAGGTTCTATAGGCCGAGGGTCCTAACCCAAACCTAACCCTAACGTCTAACCCAACCTAACCCAGAGTGAACGCGAGGAAGAGAGAGGGGGCCGGCGATATACTGCTGTGCGGCAGCATTTGGCTCTGAGAACCTTCTGTCTATAGGTCGGTCCACTAAGGGAACAACCCTTTGACTATGGCTCTGCAGAATTTCATGTTTGTATAACTACTGAAGTGAATCATAGCTGTATTTTTTGTTTTGGGCATGAGGACCAAGCAGAGTGAGCCCACAAAAACTGACACAGGAAATAGGCTTACAGCCTTTAAACAAGACATTAGGTGGTGATTTCACCCAAGGTGAGTTCTACTTGAGGCATTGCTGATGGTCAGCAGTGATTGGGGTTGCGGTGTCATCGTTGTGGATACAAGAGTCGGACTAGTGTTGTTGCGCTTATCCGTGCACAGCCGTGGCAGCCGGGGAGGTTAGGAGCAGGGGCTTTTGCATTTTGTGAGGCCTGGGTTTCTTGATCTCTCTCTGGCTCTAGTCGTGAAGCGTGCCGCTTTTGCTGGATACCCCAAGGGAAATCTTAAAATAAACCAATACCACAGTAATGCTGTGGTTCTACCGTCTCCAGATTTCCAATAATTAAAGTACTAACGTAATTTCTGGCAGGCCATGATAGTTAAGATGCTTGCTGCCCTCCCCTTCAGTCATTCCTAATTGATCCAGGTGTATGCCCTCAGCTGATTAACTCTCTCCCCGATTGGCCGGGCAGCGTCGGTAGGCCCTATAAATTCTACCCGCTCCTAAATAGTGTACTGCTTTGTTTTGCTACCCACCACCTTCCCCTGCCCCACCTAACCAAGATGGAAAAAGTGTTGTGTTGATGCGACATGTTCTCTTGTCACGTCGCTTGGCTCTGTTCATGGGGGGTTAGCGATCTCTCCTTGTGTGCTGGGGAGAGAATCCCCTAAACTACTGCTGCCTTCTCACCCTGCGTGCTAGGGTGAAAATTCTCTACACTGCTGCTGCTCCCTGAATTGGTGTTTTTCCATGGTACTCATGGAAATAGGGGAGCCATACTGCCAAGATAATTCTAATTTCAATAAAAGAGCTGCTTCTTAATCTTCTGTGTTTCCTGACTAAAATGGTTCTGACAGAAATGTTTTTCTTCCTGGGTCCATCTGCCCTGTTGTAACGTGTTACCCTAACAGTGTTTCTTCTCATTTCAGGATATTTCATCACTTGGCTTCTGCTTCGATTGCTAGCGCATCTATTATTAACATGTGCCAATCACTTTGGACCTTGTGTGTCTGTGTGGAGTAAGGTTACATTTAATTTAGCAACTACTACCAACGCATTACATCAAAGTGAATTCCGCTACACATCAAGGCCGGTAAGTCTTATGACCTTGAATGCGTACACTTGCAAAAATGCAACACAATCAAGGTTTTGCAAAACCACATCATGCGACTCAGTAAATGTCTAGGGATTACAAGTATATATTACCACCCCTATGTATTCTACCCAATTTGACCAACTCACTGTGCATGCACACACACTCTTTCATAGAAGCTCTGCCCCCGTTGAAAAAAAACAACAACATTAAAATATAGAAGATGATCGGAGGGCACAGTGGCAGAGTGGTTATAGAGCGCCACCCCCCCCCCTCCCGGACCACAGGTCGAGCAGTGTCGCGGGTTCTAATCCCCTCTCTGGCTTTTCTGCAATGTCTCCCTCTGACTCTTCATCCCAGTTTCTGATTCAATCACTGTCACTATCTCTCTCAATAAAAGGATGAGAAACGGCGGTTGCGCCCAAAAAATAACTAAAGAAAAAAGAATGTAGAAGCTGATGCTACCACTATAATCAACAGGGCACTAGGATAGGAGAATGTATAGGCTGCAGAGGAAAACCTGTGTAAACGAACAGCGATAAAACAACTGGGAACATTAATTGCAAGGATGAGATAAGATGATGCTGCCTATGTTCCATTAGCTTCCGTCAACAGCAGCTGCCACGCCAGTAATTTCCCTATAGACAAACTTTCAGACGTGAGCGACAGCAGGGGGAAAATAAAAATGTGCCGAGATACACAGCAGTCGAACACTAATTTTAGCTCCCTCTCGCACGACAATAATTTAGACTCTCAAGCCTGCCTTGCTGTCTACAGATACGGTTAAAATTTGCTTGAAGATAGAGTTGACTCTGTACATGGCGCTAAAACTCTCCGTTGTTAGTCAGTGCACCCATGAGGACCGTGTTGCATCATAATTTAGCTCCTTTGGTCTTCAACTAGGAAAGCTAAGCACTCGCGTTATAGTGCGATGCCATAAGTAAAGCACATTTTTTATTAAGCAACGTTATGAGAGATGGCAAAAGAACCCAGATTTATCACTTGAGTAAAAGTGAAATACATTCGTACAAAAAAAAAATACGATTTCAAAGTACGCATCCAAATATCTACTTAAGTCAACGTAAAAAGCGCTCCAAAAAATGTGGAGGGAAGGACTGAGAGGGCAGGAACACACCTGAGCTTAAATAGGCTCCGCTGCAGGTGGAGTCACTCTAGTTTAATGACCTCTACTACCCTGCTCTGCAGCCTATTGGCTAGCAGGCAGGATGGGGGACAACACACTGGCTGTGTCCGAAATCGCCCCCTAACCCCCATATAGGGCACTATATGGGGCGCACGCCATTTTGTAGGGGTGTCCGAATTCTCCATGTGCCCCATATAGGGCACTGAAAGTATCCCACAATGCACCGCGAAAAGTAGTGAGCATCAGGTGTACACTACACGTAGAAATATAACCCATAATGCATGCGCATGACACCAATTAAAACGTAGAAGAAGACAGTGTGTGAGTACAATTGATTTTCTGTGATAAAGTATACATTTATTATTAAAAAAAGCATGCGAATGCTACGGCCAATGCCGACAGGCAATGACGTCACTATGCTACAGCGGTGACGTAAGTTAACAGTGCCGATTCTAGTGTCCGAAATCTCGTCGCTGAGATTGAGTGGACTATATAGTCAGTGCCCTATCTAGGGGCTAGGGGCTAGGGGTTAGGGAGCGATTTCGGACACAGCCACTTTCTTTAATGTTTGTCTTTCTCCCGGAGCACGGAGAGTCCGGTCAGACACGAGGTCAGATTGAATGAAATGTTAACTCTGACAAGTTACCAGTTAACAACGACTGTACAGGCTGACATACAAGAAAATTGACGATTAACCAAAATGAAAAAACACACAACGCAATGTTATACAACGTCCAACCATCCTGAGCCACCGTGTAGCGGACGGTCCGAGTCACAGTTCCCGTTATCATTTAATCATCTTTATCTAATTATTTAATTAAACACAACACTATTTTAGAATCCACCATATTGTGCTGCCCAGTAGCTCAGTCGGTTAGGTAGTGCACTGGAAAGCATGTATATGCCTTAGTGGCGCGGTGAGTCGGTGGTTCGAATCCCACCACCGACGTATTTCCCGCATGTCTGCCCCCCATCTTCACCTGTTTCCACTAACCCTAATAAATAAAGCTTGGAAAAAAACAGCCTGAATAGGCTGGAAAAAAAGTAATAATAATAAAGAATCCACTATATTTATTATTTATTAGATTGCTGGGTGCTTACCGCGGTCGCGAGACCAGGGGCCTCTGGGAAATGTAGTTGGCATGTTCGCCGGAGGCGTCAATCGAATCACGCTACTCTACGAGCACTTGCATTATGGGTTGCCACACATACTGCTACCAGTAAAAGTACTATTTTTTTTTGTACCACTACGGTGCAGGTTTGCAATCCCGTGCTTCTAGTTGCATGTAGGGTGGATTGTCCTAATGTGGGCCACTGCCTAATGTGGGACACCTAAGCTCCAGTGGCTCTGGCTCCTCCCTAAACTAATGAATGTCAGTGAAACTATGGTAAAAGTAAACTATGGTAATGTGTCTAACATTAAGTTCAACTGTTCAACACTACATTTCACTGTAGGGTGGATTGTCCTAATGTGGGCCACTGCCTAATGTGGGACACCTAAGCTCCAGTGTCTCTGGCTCCTCCCTAAACTAATGAATGTCATGGTAATAAACTATGGTAATGTGTCTAACATTAAGTTCAACTTTTCAACACTAAATTCCACTGTCCCCTATTAGGCAACTTCATGCTAGCTTTAGCCTTGTTGTAGAAACTGTTTAAAGACTGGAGACTTCATGCTAGCTTTAGACTTGTTGTAGAA
>OMKY01045185.1:0-11992 GCA_900302395.1 Bregmaceros cantori
GGGGCAGTCCCACGGGTCGCCTCTGTTGACAAAAGCACTCTTTGTCTTCATTGTCAGCGTTCAGTGGGGTGGGAGGGCAGGTTGGGGAAAAGGAGAGTTTTATACCTGCGCCAGCACGGCGTCCATTCACCATTCAGAAACACAAGACCTGTTCTGAGTCATAGCAAGCTTTTAAGAGGGATTAGATTACTGTTGGTGATAAGACCCGGGTGTTAGTTCATAGTATGACAACGCCTCCGTAGGGAGCTAGTGTCACCCATGTTTACTTTTGGTACATAAATCCGGGCCCGAGACAGTTGTTAAAAAGTCAATACGCTGACTAGACCTAGGAGGGCGGTCCTTCGGAGGAGTGGGGTATGTTAAGCTACACTTTAACCAATCTGCATAAGAGTTTTTTTTTGTTCTTTCTAGAATCAGAATCTAAATACACAAAGAATCGAATTGGCCTTTAGACATTGGCCAGAACCTGATATAGTAAATATAATATCAAGACTAAAAAATCATTATACTTGAACTCAAGAGTTACACATACTGCATGTACTCAGTGTGCAGTAGGGGATCAGAGTCAAGATCTTGGAAAACATTTGACTGGTTGCAGTTTTTTTTTCTCCACACACAATGCACCAGAGGCCGTTTTCCTCACCCGCAGCTTCCTCTTCCTCCCACAAAGACTGCTAGAGTAATGTGTAGGCGCTGTTGGGAAGCGTTGGGCCACCATTCTGTTGTTTCCTCACTCCTTCCATCGATCTCATGCACAGATTATATCCCAGATTCGTTGCCAAGGGTCCGAGGTCCCCTAGGTGTTCACGGGGACAGCCCAGGGTGTCCGCAGGGGAATTACAATTTTAAACCGGGGGTCCGCAAAAGGTCTGAATGTTTTGATATATGCATTTACCACCTAACAGCTTTCCACCACCAGGGTGCAGTAAGTGCATTTTTCAAGAAACAGAATTTCATTTCTGGTGCTTCGTTAACTAGCAGTCTAGCACCAAGATAAACTAACTACTAGAACTAAACAAACTAACTAAATCAAGCTAACTACTAAAACAGTTGAAGTGAAACTATGAATATATTATTGCCACAGTATTCTAAATGTTACCGCAATATTATCGATTTCCAAATATTCCTATATCCCTTAAAATGAAGGGGGTCCATGAGTTACTTTAAACAAGGAAAAGGAGTCCTTGGGTTGAAAAAGGTTAAGAACCCCTGCTCTGGGGTATGTTCGTGAACTGAATGAATGAATGAATGAATTTTATTTTAGGACAGAAAGTACAGAGCCATTAAATATTTCAGCATGAGATATGCGACATGACAAGATGGTTGTACAAAACGGGCTAAGCAGAGTTGCTATATTTCACCTGGCTGTCTGTGAGTGGAGTATGCATACTCCGGAAGGGAGCTAAACCAAGTTAAAAACCAGTAGAAACAGGTTAAAACAAGTTAAAACAAGTCAAACCAGTTAACAAAAATGTAAAAACCAGTTAAAACTATAAATCTAACTGCACTTTAAATTTACTTCTCCCAGTACATCAACCATCGTACTAAACTTCATATTAACTTTATAGTATTCTGAACTATTACCGTCTTAAAGCTATTTCTAACATTTCTCACCTTCTTGTCTATGATTAACTTACTGATTACAATTTCTAATGAGTAACTTGTAACTGTAAGGGATTGCTTTTAAAAAGTACCCTTCTCAACCCTATTGGTGAAATTGCGCCTCAGTGAGAGGTGTAACCTACTACACACAACGTTCTGCCGTCTACCACCTACATGTGGCGGGAGAATGTAGTGCCAAAAGAAGCCTATTTAAATTGAGTGCCTGCTGTTTCCCGTGGAGATAATGTCGGCCATGCTGGCTGCCAGCTTGTTGCCTTTAATATCCGGAGCGCCTGGGGTCGAGCGGAGCTTTGCTGAAGTGCAGGGGAGGTACCGCTGATATGAAAGCCGTGCAGAAGTGCCGAGTTGGCCTTCGACGGCGTGTGTGGAGCCCCCTCGACACCTGGGCTTGTACGATGACTCAGCACCCCGCACGCGGTTGGAGTACAGCTTTGCAGCGCACTAATGAGGCCCCTGTGTATGGCGGCTCTTGCGAGAAAGGCTGTGGTGATTCGGTGAAAGGCTGCAGTTGTTGGGTGAAAGGGCATGAGTGTCATCCTCTTAAGGCCGGATTACACACACCAAATGTCGCTTGGGTCTGGCCGCAAACCAGTTTTGCTGTTATGCTTCTGCACCCTCGGCGCACAGCGACTAGCGGCGCACCGCAGATTGCCGCCGAAGCGCAAGTGGGAGTCCATTCGAGAACTTGCGAGAACTCCGGCGGAAGTGTTTATATTCCATTTATTTATTTATATTTATTATATTGTAGTGTAGTTGCTCCTCGGTTTTTAAAAATTGCTCCGGCACCGAAACGACAACACAGACAGCCGGAGAGGGATGCCAAGGACCAATCACAGCTGCTATTTCTCTGTGCACTTCTGCTTGACGCCTGCGCGGGTTCGCAACCGCATAGTCAGAATTTTTTTGAGGTGCGCAACAACGGTTGCAGAGCCTCTGCGTGAGGGGCGTTGTCACGTACAGAGACGGATATGACGGTTGCGGAGGCTATGTGTCAGAAGCATAAATCGGCCTTTAGACTCAATAGTCCTTGTAGATCAACAAGCTCAACTTAACAGATTTTTGTATGAAACCAAATTGCAACCGAAGTTGCCTCGAGGCGCTTGGCAGAAATTTGATTTAGTCCTTACCAGAAGTTTACATTTTAACTTATAGAATTCATTAAAAATGTAGCTACCTGCCAAACATAATGGCCGATTTCCCCTTGACCAAGCTAAACCCGTTTTGCTCTGTCCGAGTGCTTCTAGCTAATCCTTCGACACTGACAGGTTTTTACTCTTGTGTCCCACAGTGCTCCATGGCCACGCTGACCAGGACACACCATGTGCACGGCTGGCCAATGGGACGACCCCCTGCTCTAAGCTGACCAACGGGATGGGCCCATGCAATGGAGCGGGCCCATCCCCCACAGACCAGCACCTCCCCTCTTCGCTGTCTGAGGTGGACCAGGAGCTGTTGGAGTCTGGCACCATCATCCTACCTGGTTAGTTACTACCTTACAACCTCCCACGCTCTGTCCTAACCAGATACGGGCAGAGTAGCCATAAAAATGTCACGGGTCAAGAACAAGCAATTTAGAAACCCAGAGAGGAGGCAGAAAGGAGGGTTTAACAACCCTGTATTAACAACTCAAAAGACTCTTTATGTTAGATTGAGACCCTTTAGAGGTCGACATGAAGTGAACAGGAACAAACTAATAATCGTCCATGGCTTCGTCGTCAGAAACAGTACTCTTCTCATGATCAGTGTCCATCGGGGCTGGACCAGGTACGGGTGGAGGCTCCTGGGGGTCACGCTGTAGTCGGGAAATATTGGAGCTAGGTGAGCACAACGTCAGGAGCAGAACAGATATCCAGTGAGGTCTCGTCAACGTATTGAGTTAAAGAAATATGCGTTTAACAGCAGAACGGATATCTAGCAAGACTTCGTCAACATATAGAGCTGAGACATAACATGCTCAGTCAGGTAGACTGACCTGGACTGAGATTTTGGGACCGCATTTCTCCTGGGTCGGATGCAGCTTTAAATAGGGGCGGACTGTTGATTGCTGACACGGGGCAGCTGGTGGCGCTGGAGGCTCCGAGGACGATCCTTGCGCCAGAAATGTAGATGGGCGGTCCGCGGACGATGCGCGCCGTTCGGCCAGCCGTCCCCGCTGACTTGTAACAAAAAAATTACGTAAGTAAAAGTATTGTTACCTCAGCAAAATATTACTCAAGTAAAAGTGAAAAGTAGTCATCCAAATAGTTACTCAAGTAAAAGTAAAAGAGTGCTTCACAAAAATGTTATTTAAGTAGTGAAAGTACTGAGTAACTTTCAGTAAAAAAAAAAGGACAAATTCTCTTCAAAATGTAAAACGAGAGAGAACCCGAGACCGAGAGAGAGAGCGCCCGAGAAGGAGAGAGAGAGTGCCCGAGAGGGAGTGAGAAAGAGAGAGACAGCGCGGGCGCCCAAGAGGGAGAGAGAGAGATATGATGCCAACATATGTGCCAACAGTTCCCAATGGGTGTCGCTAAATTCCAAGTTAATGTAACGAGTAGCGAATTGCTGACATCTCAGTAAAAACAAGTTCACTCAAATTTACTCGAGTAAAAGGAAAAAGTACTCCAAAATGTACTCCAAAAGTTAAAAAGTACACAAAAAAAATACTTGTTCTCTGTACATTTACAACACAAATATGCATACTCCAGCACCCACACGCATATACACACACACGCGCCCGAACAGGCGCACACACGACTATAATTATCTGCTGTTCTTTGAACCCACAGGGAAGTGTTTTACGTTTGTAAAAGATGGCCATTTGCACGTGTAAATGACTGACTAGGGAGGAAATGTCTGAGCGGAGACATTAATCATATTGTCTTTTATTGCTTTCTTACCATGTATCCTCATCACACTGCAACGGTGACTCAGAGGTTGCAGAGTTTACTGAAGTTCGAAATTGAAAGGAAATTGCGAAACAGCTTAGCTGGTATAGGCCTATCTATCAAATAAGTAATTTTATTAGAAACTTTCGAAAGTCACAATTCACAAAGATCCATCAATGCCCAACCGGAAATATTATATTATAATATGTTGGAAAGGTCTATCAGTATTCATGATTGAAAAATGAATTAATTCTCAGAAACAGAATCAGTTGTATTTGAGTGACATAATGATAATTGTTCCATCATCAAATTGGTATCCGTCTGAATAGGGCTTGGGCATGTGGCGCCACAAAATTGGGGGTTGCAGACATTTTGGTAGACGCGTTGCGGTCACATAAACAGCCACACAGCGATATTTACATAAGAGTGACAGTTTAAAAGTCTTGAAGTATTATTGAATTATCCATGGGAGTAGGCTACAATCTGCTAGTGATTGATAGCATTACTAAGGTTCATTTGCTTTCACATTAAATGGTAAGGTATATGACTACAACGTACGTATTGTAACACTCCAATTTAGATATAATTATAATTAAACATCTATTAGGTATATTACATTATATTTTAATGTGTTAGGGTATAATAATATATTTGTTGATGCAATTATGTTGTTATATATATATATGTGTGTGAGTTATATAGCGGGATGCCCCATGTGTGGGGTTACCTGAAGGCCACGCCCTTCTTCCCCAGATTCGGGGACACATGAATGGCGTACAGCTGTATTCTGCGTCTTGACCCTGTATCTCAAATGTGTTGTTCGTAACTGATTGGAGAGCTGTCATTTATTGTTAATAAACTGCTGACTGCTTTCATCCTTCAACCCTGGAGTGATTCACACATTCATATGAACATTACAGTATACGTATACTTCACCGTACCTGCGGCTACCAAAATGTCTGCCGCCCCCATGTTGTGATGTCACCATTCCATGGTGACACCTAAACTAATGTTTAGGTGAACAGTATCCATACATGTGACCTATGTTGATTATTTACTGTGGCAGGAAGCAGAGACCGTGGCGGGCGGGCGGTGCTGCAGGTGTGTGCGCGGAGTCAGGTGTGGGACAGCATCACAAGCAAGCAACTGACCTGTCTGCTGTCCTACTACTACCACACCCTGCGGTGAGTCAGCGGCACAGCCTAAACACAGAATTTGCTCCCATCTATTCTACAGGCATCCCAGTTTGACTTGTGGTCATCACTTAGTTGATGACCATTCTGATCCACGTACAAAATGAACACCCATCTCCCTGGCGAGAAATGGATCAAATGCAGAGAGATTCATGGTTCTTTGTCATTTTGAAGTCACAAAATATGTATTAATTCATTATTTGATAGTCAAAATAGCAAACTTGATACACAGTGCTGAGGATTTAGTACCTCTGTTAATAAAGATAAATAAAATACTGATAACCAGTGTTCCCAGAGCAAAGCGTATCTATTAAAGTACCAGCATATGATCCTGCTAGAAGGACGGCGGCGAAACGAGCGGACGACAAGGTTTGATGAAGTCCAGAATCGCTTTGAAGGTTTATTTTCAGAAGCACATTGATATATGAAAAACATGAATCTTTACAACCAATCACAGAGAAGTATCTCACACAACACATGGAAAAACCAATCTGGGCACAGCAGGGATTGAAAGACTGTATGGTAGGCCAATCAACAAGGAGAGATTGAGAGTGTCCGACCAATCACAGATCACAGTATTGGGCAACGAACAGCTTACGATGGAGGGAGAGAGAGAGTTACAACTCTCGCAATTAACGTGAGTTTCCTGATAGACGTGGCATGAGACACTAGCCTGGAGAGCCAGAACCAACGCATCGTCTAAGCATCGCTAGACGCTTGCATTGGGTCTGGGAAAATCAGGCTCGCCGTCGGTACGGATTCAATCGACCAATCAGCGAAGACGTGGGGGGAGTTTGTAGGAGCTACGCAAGATGTGGGCGGAGTTTGTATGCGCTACGCGAGACGTGGGCGGAGTTTGGTTGTCACGCCTCCACACCTACTGCGCTGTGACTGGATAACAGGATTTGATTGACACTTTTTTTTTTTTTTCCATTTTCCGACCCTGGTTTTACCAGACCCAATGCAAGCGTCTAGCGATGTGCAATGCGTTGACGATGCTTTGGCTCTGGCTCTGGCTCACCAGGCTTATGAGACACAGCATTGTCTATTGTTAAAATGCAGGTGTCTGCCTACCTGTGAAAATATGTAGGGAGGTTAGCTTTGGCTAGCTTAGAGATAACACAGCCCCTCGCTCCTGTAAATTGTGGCGGCGGCTGAACCAGAGGAAGAATAATGTTAGGTGCATCAATGTGAAAATATATTTATATATTTAACATCAATTATTCTTAACAACCTCCCTGCGGATGACGTAATTCCGCTTGGAATTTCCTGAATGGTGCACTTCTGCCATCTAGCAACCGAGAGGTACTGCCGGCCAAATCGTCAGCACCGTGTTGGAATTTGATACTATGCCAATGCCACTTTATATCTTATGTGCTGTTTTTCTTTTTTTGTGTTGACCTTGTTCATTACCTGTAGATCTTGGGGGAGTTGACTCATGTGTGTGTACTGCTGTCATGTATATACAATATGGTGAATTCAACAGAATCTTGCATCTTGAAATATAGAAATGGATTACAAAGAAAAACATCAAAATCCAATAATGCCCTATTTGCCTACATGGCCAATTTGCCACATGCATTTCCCCATTTGTAATTTACTATATACATTCTGCCCCCCAAAAATCTGTCATGCATTTAATTCAACTGAGTAGAGGTGTTTGATCTAACGATCTTGGCTTATCGCACGATTCAAGGCACGATCTGTCATTATGAATAACTTGAGTGTAGAGGACAATCAAGCAGCCTTCTGACCCCACGGGGCAACGATACACCAATGATCCATCTTTTTTAAAAACAAGTTATTTTTTGGGTGCAAACGCCGTTTTTTATTCCTTATTGAGAGAGATAGTGAGAGTATTAAATAGGAAACTGTGATGAAGAGTCGGGGGAGACATTGCAGAAAAGCCGGACAGGGGATTTGAAACTGCAGCACTGCTTAACCTATCTTCCGCTCTCTATCCGCTCGGCCAACGCTCGGCCAACCGCTCGGCCAATGATCCACCTTGAAAGCTGATTTTTCAAATTACCGCTTTGGGGTCCTCAACACGCTGTTGTCATGTGGATGCAAAATGTGGATTTAACTGGTAAACATAAGGACACAGCCTAAGTCACGTCTGTCTGACTTCATTCCAGGAGAGACAGGAGAGAACATGGTTTGACGATGGTGGTGGACAGCAGGAGGCAACAGCCCCCTCCTGCGCTGCTGGCCTCTCTGTGTGAATTTCAGGTAGGGCCCCAGGATTTGATCTGGTAATGCTATCAATCACCAGCAGACGGCAGCCTACTCCAATGGATTAACCAATGATAGATTCCGACTTTTAAACTGTCAATCTTATGTTAATATTGCTGTCTGTCTGTTCGCCTGACCGCGATGCGGCTACCAAAGTGGCTGCCACCCTCAAGTGATAACGTCATGTGCCCACTTTAAAGAATATATTTTAAATTGTTTTTATGTATGTATGTATGTATGTATGTATGTATGTATTTATTTATTTATTTATTTATTTATTCTATATTCTGTTCAACCAACCTCTCACTGTGCCCATCAGACTTTAGTACCCAATGCACTTTATTGTGTCCTGCTGCTGGTGGACAAAGAGGCATCCTCCAAACCAGACAGAGACCTTCCCATGCAGGTAAGAAATCAGTTTTGATTTTTATTCCCATCTCACATTTGCTATTACATAATTTAGTTTTATTTGTATATATTTGGAAAAATGTTTCATTTTACAATCAATTTATGTTATGTTTTTATTACGTTCTATCATGTTCCATGTATATAGACGAGTTTACGCGCTAAAAAGAGGGGGCCGACATTTTGACCCGCACATCCGGTGTCTGCATCGCAGCCTGTATAAAGTCGTCACACTGAGCAGAAGCTCACACAAAACGCACAAAATCTGCTACTACAACTGCTTTGTGACTAATTACACATTATCCACCCCGCTTCGCTCACCATTTTGTATAAATATCTTCAATCTTCAATGCTAATGCAACTGTGCTGGAAATACCCTTCACCTGCTCAGAATGAAGTTGTTTAGGGATCCAGCAATTTGGCAACATTCACCATAGATATCTTGATGTTATTGTGCCATTATTATTGATGTTATTATTACCTCCGCCAAGGAAGTTATGTTTTTCTTGGTGTATGGTTGTTTGTTGGTTTGCTTGTCTGTGAACAAAATTACTAAATGCCCAAGAAACAATCCATTAAATGGTCCATTAAATGATCCTTTGGCCCTGGCGGATGTTTGCGCTCGCCGAGTGGTTCTTCTTGTTGCTTTTATTATTATCAAGTCATGCAACATCATGTAAAAGTCCGAGGAGATCAAACAAGATTTTGAACGTTTGTGGCTGCCATCTCATGAGCAGGTCGGACAGATGTCCACAAATATGCAATTTCACCTCCAAGCACTACTGCCTCACACATAGTTCCTTTTAATGTAATAAACATTTTCACGTTGCAATGTAGCAGTTGATGGGCTGGGTCGTTAACAGCCTGTGGGTAACGTAAACCAGTGCAATTATCCATGTAAGCAGATTCCTCGCAACTATTTTTTCCCACTAAAAAAACCCTTCAGCTTCTATGTCCATTTTTTATCTGCAATTGTAAGTTAAATGACTATCAATTTGCATGCACTGTGCACATAATACAGCTGCCAGGCCGCAAGATGGCAGTGTTGCGGGGCTTTTCCCTCATTGCATACTTCTAACATTTCAACAAGAAAGAAATTAGTGCCATGAATGGCACTACACAAAAGCTATTGTAACTCACTTGGAACACAGATCGCAGGTGATCTTCATGTCCGTGTGAAAGAACATCAGTCTCTGTAAATAGCGTGATTTCACATCATCATAATGCCACTCAAAATATCACCCAGTTTTGGTCCCTACCCTTGCGCTACTTAGTCTAAATGGAATCCAGTCTAAATGACGTGAGACTAGTCCATCCTTCCACACTTCATATTTTGACCGTTGGAAGTGTATCATGTTTTCCCGTAACTGTCACGGTTTGCCGAATCCACATTGAATCATTTTCCAAACATCACAGATCACCTTACCCGTTCTCCAATCACCAGACCGGGAAGTACACATCATCGTTGTTTATTCAGGTTCTCAGGTCAGCACAGGCAGTTACAGATCAGGCTTTCATTGTCCATCTCCCAAGATTCCAGCACAGACTAACTCAGTTATTTGATTCACTCTACGCTTCTTTAGACCAAACCCTTTTTTGGGGTTGGCCAATTATATCACCGACCTGTGCTGTTTGTAAACAATAACATCAGCTGACAGTCTGCACTGCAGATGAGGCCACAGCGAGGCCATGCAATGATTACTCTCAGTACTGTTTACCAGATTCTGACAACATTACTTTGAACATCAATTATACACTAAAGCAACGTGTTGTAAGTGCTGAATTGTCGTGCTAGTGACTTTACTGTAGTTTTTTAGTGAATGCCTTTTACACTTAATTCCAATATATTTGTGTGTGTCCGCTATGATGTCAGAACGAGCTACTGACTTCTTTGCGAGGGCTGTTGAAGCATGTGGACAGCAGTCAGCTAACGGCCGAGCTAGAAGGCACCTTCCCATACAACCACAAGCACTGGATCGCATTCAGACAGGTGAGCTTTCACACATATAGGCTGTGTCCGAAATCGCTCCCTATCCCCCATATAGTGCACTATTTGGGGCACACGCAATTTTGTAGGGGTGTCCGAATTCCCCATGAACCCTATATAGTGCACTGAAAGTATCCCACAATGCACCGCAAAAAGTAGTGTACATCGGATAACCTAGACAAAGCAATATAACCCATAATGCATTGTGAGACGTTTTTAAAATGACCTAAACTTTAAAAAAATGGCACGACGGGAGTAAATAGCGACTGACCACGGCAAATTGTTATAAATGCAAGTACTGACTTTTTCTGATGATTGTTGAATTTCATAACTATATATTTTATAATTATATAATTTATAATAATTTTGACGGCGGCAACTCTAGTGTCCGAACTCTCGGCCGTTGCTGTTAAGTGCACTATAAGTGAGTGCACTATAGGAGGGGTAGGGGATAGGGAGGGATTTCGAACACAGTCATAGAGTTTTTTTGTGATTCACAAATGAATGACGTTAGCTAAACTTCATATAGTGCCAATCTTGTTTTTTCAGAGACATTTTTTAGAGTTGTCTCATTTGAATGAATGAATTTTATTTAAGAACAGACAGTACAGAGCCACTAAACATTTCAGCATGACATATGCAAGTTGTAGAGATGGTTGTACAAAACGGGCTTAGCAGATTTCCTATATTTCACCCGGATGTACACATACTCCGGTCGGGACCTTAAACAAGTTAAAAACAAGTAGAACCTGGTTAAAAAGGTTAAAACATGTTAAAATAAGTTCAAACAGGTTGCTAGAGGCTAGGACCATGATGAGGGGTCATATCACTCTTTTTTTTTTTTTAAATTGCAAAGCCGTTTGACATGTACGTGTCTCCAACGTGATGCTTTGTTGTGTGGGTATAAGTCATTATAAAATTACATTTGATGAAAGTCCAGAGTTTAATTTGAACCATTTATGAAGTGAAAACCATTGCCGACAAGACAATTTTGAGAATCCTCCCCCTTTCCCTATCAGAAAATTGAGCCGTTTACCCAGAGTTGTAGCGCGGCCGTGGCGTCTCTCCAGCAGTCCATCTCCAGCTTGAAGACTCAGAACAACCCAGACAGTTCCCAGGTCAGTCCACTGTCTCGTTTTAGAATCTTTTACGGATAAGGTGTGTGTTTGTCTCTATTTGTCTACGTGTTTACGTCTGTATTTGTATGTGTGTTTATGTCTGTATTTGTCTTTGTGTGTTTATGTCTATATTTGTCTGTGTATGTGTGCTTACGTCTGCATTTCTGTGTTTATGTCTGTATTTGTCTGTTTATGTGTGCTTATCTCTGTATTTCTCTGCTTGTGTCTGTATTTCTGTGTTTATGCCTGTATGTGTTTGTATTTGTGTGTTTATGTCTGTGTTTGTGTGTGTGTATTTATGCCTGTCTCTTTGTGTTTATGTCTGTATTTGTGTGTGTTTATGCCTGTATTTCTTTGTTTATGTCGATATTTGTGTGTGTGTGTGTGTGTGTGTGTGTGTGTGTGTGCATGTGTGTGTGTTTATGTGTGTCTGTGTGTGTTTATGGCTGTGTGTGTGTGTGTGTGTGTGTGTGTGTGTGCGTGTGTGTGTGTTTATGTCTGTGTGTGTTGTGTATGTATGTGTGTCTGTATTTTTCTGTGTGTTTATGCCTGTCTGTGTGTGTTTAT